>JALPQI010013972.1:0-32868 GCA_025490895.1 Thaumatotibia leucotreta
TTTTTTTGGATTCTACTGACGAATGGTGTTAACGGTTTGCGGACAGCTCATATTGACTAGCAAAGATGCATTATATACTTAAAAAATAATACATTGTTTTTACTTTTAGGTATACACTATCTTCTACCATCCCCGACTCTCATTTTCAACTCGTCAATAATGCTATATTTAGTAACTTATCGACATTAAATTAAAAAAAATATATATGGATGCCGTTTTGCAATAATGCGTCAACCCACATCCATTTTGCAATAAAATGTCAACTTTAATTAGTAATTTATAGAATTGAGTTCTAATTGACGAATTGATGTGGGTTGACACATTTTTGCAAAATAGCATCCATATATCATCATCGATTTCATTAGAAGAATGAAAAATTACATGTACCTACTTACCACAAACAACATAGTAAATAAACCCTCGATTACCCAAACTAGTTTGGGCAAACTTATTCGGATAATTTAAATAGGATAAGGTAAAATAAAAACGACAACGTATATACAAATAACATTTAATTTACTCATAAATAATTAGAATTCTATGGAAAGAAAAAATCTGCAAGTGCACCATCGGGCCAAACCACCATTTATACATTATAATAATTTTACGAACGTGGGCAACTATCATTCTGAAATTACCCCCAAAATTTTGGGTAATTATACCCTCCTTGCCCTGGCATCCCTCGAACAATAACAAAGTCACTGAATTATTTCCCTTTTCCGAGTTAATTATGGCCCAAATGCTTTCTAATGACTAGTATTTTTATCAGTTTACATTTTAAAATGGTTTGCTAACAGTTTCATTTAGAATTAGACTGAAAAACACTATATTTACCTGCGAAAGGTTATGTCAGCAATTTTTCGCTCGTTTCTACTTTTACAGCCTAGTACTTCGCATCGCACCATATCTAGAAGATAAACACAGATGAAATTGTTCAAAATAAGCCTTGGGATAAGTTGTTTGTGTCCACTTTCACATTGAAAAACATTTAATTTCACTCCCACCAGACGTAAGTGGACGTATTCAAACGCATTTGTCTGGCACATAGATGCTAAGTGCCACACAAAAAATAGTGGCACAGTGATAAGGACGGACGATTATTGTTCCTTTTCACTTCCACTAGTTAAAAGTTTAATAAGACCATCCCTTTCGTTCTTGCTATTATTATTACGTTGTCAAATCCATATTAATCCTACATTCATGTCTATTTGGCATATCTACATTCCACTCTGAGCTAGCAGCACGCACGTTTGCCAACGTGGGTTGGGAGTGGATCGCTGCAGGCTGGCAAACTCGCGCACAAGCTCATGGTAGTCATGGTCTCAACCACTGTCAGTTCTGCATTGACATTACTACCAAGTGAAAACTACGTATATTGTATATCCGACTCCTATACTATTTGACCTGGCATTACATTTGGACATCGATTACCTACTGCTATTAATTGTTGACCCTTGATTTTTAATTTTGGACACTGTTTATGCTTCTGATTGGATATAGTTACTATGTCTCGCTAATAGAGGTTGTGGTTGCTATGAATTTTGCTTATAGAGGTCACGTCCTATCCGTCCTATAAAACATCTTACCTAAATGCGACTTTACGTCATTATGACGTCACCGGCTCCAAAGTTTCGCTGCCTGCTAATGATTCTAAGTAAGATTACCAAACACTTTTTTAATTCGGATTACCTAACACTTTTTTAATTAAACTTTTTCAATGGCAAGTACCAGATCTAACGCCCTTTCGCACTTGACTGAAAACTATTGTGAGTTGTCAAAAACGACTTCTTACGATGCCGCTACTTTAGTGAGAAATGACTTGCCTTCGGAAACGTTCGTCAACGTCATGCTGTTTCAGTCTATCTCACTGACACTGAACTGACAGTAATAGCTGTCATGCTACTTCAGTCAGACTCGGTGACACTGCCTGAAACAGCATGTGTATACGAACGTTTCCGAAGGCAAGTAATTTCTCACTACACCTACGCCCGAGCTCAGTGTCCGGCCTTTCTACACGAATGTCCGGCCAAATTGATCAGTCCGGCTATTAGGTTTGGCGATACCGGACGCCCCAGCCGTATCATGAGCTGTCGCCGCGTTTTAACGCGGACTGTCGCGGACTTTCTATCCGGCTCGCTCGAACCAATACGCAAGTACGAGCGGGATGGATAGAAAGTAAACGCGCGTTATTAACGCAGTGGCAACTCATGACGGAATGCATAGAAGGTACACGGACACTGTACACGAGACAGATACAAGCGTTTTTTATGGCTAAATGCGTAGTTAGTGTACGGCGTTGGATAGGAGACCAGGGTTTTATGTAGATGTAGGAGGTTGCACAATGACTATACATACAGTCTACCGCCCTTTAAAACAATTTGCCTCTCCGGGAGATAATTAGGCAAGCTACCTACCAGGACTGCATGGCGCGACGGAAGGCCTAAACAAACAACCTCGCCCGTAGCGTCAGCAGAACAGTAATTAGTGCAGATGCGGTTTCATAATGCTTGACTGGGTACCAGTGTTTTCAGCGTTATTTGATAGTCAGAAATGTCACGTTCGCGGGACCTCGGTCTCGGTACAATCCAGTCAAAACAAACCTTCCTTTATATATAGTACCAATGAGTCCAATGACTGACGGGACGTCAAATTACGTTATGCGCTAGATTACCTACTTGGATGTAACTAACGTCACTAACCCTTGAAGAAGTAAATTATTCACTGTATCAACTACAAAAAGGACATGATGTGAAGGAACATAATAATTCGAGTGGCTATGGTATTTTGAAGTTTTATTTATTTAATCTTTATTGCACAAAAAAAAACTTTTAAGTACAAAAGGCGAACTATATGACATGACAGGCGAAGCAGAGAAATTTTCGAATGTGGTTTGCAAAATTGTATAATTATTTTTGTGTGGATGTCAAGATATTGTATCAACATCTCAAACCCTATAAACTACTCCATTGCCATCACAGTTGACCATAACCACACTTTAAATACATAGCAATAAGGGTCAGGATTGGTCAACAGTATTCACGTTTGAACACCTGACGGTTACAAAAAGTCGCTATACATGTACTCTCTCTTTGTACGTGACGGTGTTCATTAAAAGTTGGAACTGCATTGACAGCGTAACCCTTTCTGTCTGCTCGGAAAAACATCGCAGTTTTGACTTTTGACGTATTCATCAACTGTTTGGACATGTGTATTTTTAGGTTTTGCAGTAGCGTAACAGAATGGGACACAATACATATGTTTAGCAACCAAACTTTCGCGTCTGAAATCTACTTATTAGAAAACTATTCATATTCAATGTGCTAAATGGGAATATACAGTCTGTGTCTACGCAGCGTAGGACGTCCACCCACAAGATTGACAGACGACCTTATGAAGGTCGCCGGGACACGCTGGATGCAGGTCGCATCTAACCGGTACATGTGGAGGTCCAGAGGGGAGGCCTATGTTCAGCAGTGGACGTCTTATGGCTGAGATGATGATGATGATGTCTATGATACTGGCTTTTATCGAAACCGAGGAATGCGATGCAGATTTCTAGCCAAACCGTGAACATTATTCGATTCAAAATGTCAATTTTAAAAGTAATTTACTTTCTAAAAAAGTAAATTGAAAAGCAATGTACATCAAAATGAATCGTGAATTTGCACTTGACAACGACAGATCGCAGCCACTCACACGTTTGACAACTAAGCAGTACACGCGTTACATTGATCGTTCGGAGGAAATAAAATTAATTGTACGGTCATTTTAATTATTTTTCAAATGTTAATTCTTGAAAACGATTGCTAATAGTAATGCGTATTATTAACCATTTTCGTAAAAGCCCGGGTCATGGAGACACACTGTATATTTGAAAAATATATTACGTATTGTTTTTTTATATCCTGTCTCTCAAAAAACATCAACTGTGTTTGAACTTAAAAAAACATTTGTTGTAGACCGAGCCTTCCGTCTCTTTCTTGGATCCAATCCACGTTTTCAGTTCAAACGGGGTGCACTCAAATCTCCATTATCTGCTATCCGTACAACATAGTGCTCAGTCAGACCCCTAGTACTCTATAATCTACTTATAGGTACGGTCGGCTCTAATAATATGTATACAATTTTGAACCGTCTGCCTTTGACATACGTTCCGAAATGTATACAATATTATTAGACGTGACTGTACCCATAGACGATGCCCTTAAATGAAGGGAGGGACACTAAATGACGGCAGGTATTTTTCCGCAATAGGGAAATTGCTGCTCGCAAGTCACGCACGTGCACGCCACGCAAGCGGTGTGCTATCTAATATGGCATTTACATACGATACAACTACAACGCGCACGGCACTCGGTGTGGCTCGGTTAGACAAGTTGCCAATCGCTAACGCTTAATCGTCAATCGTAAGCGAAAGGCAGCTAACTGTGTTTGTCGCACTAATATGAAAGAGTGACAGAGAGGGAAAACTACGATACGCTTTGATTGGCAACTTGGCTAAGCATTCAGGTGTAGTGCAAAATCATTTTACTTCGTATGTTTACGAAAACGTCCGAATTTGTCTTTCTGTCTCAATTCGCTTCAATCCGTACCCGTACAGTAAAAGACAAAATAAAATGTACACAAAATGCTCAAAAATATGTCCCAGTGAACTCTAATTCTGTGTAAAGGTGCATTCAGATCAAAAGAGCATTTCCTGTTCTATCCCCCGCTCTACGAAATCAAACAATCATGTTTTGTGTAACGATCGAATTTCGTAGAGTGGGAGGTCAGAATAGCGAATGTTCGCTTGGTCTGAATGCACCTTTAACTTTAACAATGTCGTAACATATTTATGAGCGGATTCTTTCGATGCTTCTTTTTGCACTTGACTGTACCGCGAACTTCGAAATTCGTCAATTTCGAGGTTTAGTCTCTGACAGCCCAGCGGAGACGTCATTAGTGTGACGAAGACAAATCCTCGAATTTTGCGGATTTCGAAATTTGCGATAGGGCCATTGTGATAGAGGAAGGAAAAGGGTTATGCACTACATCTGTATAATAAAGACATCTTATCTGTATTAGTGAACCAAATGGAACCTTTTAGGCAACTTCAGAACTATGTCGAAGTGACGTTGCAAAACTTACAAATCCGATTGTAAGGCCGGGATTACACCTGTGAGTTCTTACGTAAGTTAAAGGGACGGAGCTATACTAAGGAATGAGATAGTGATATTCACCTCTCATTCCTTAGTATAGCTCCGTCGCTTAGTATAGAACGGGCGCTAGAACAGCGAATGCTCTTTTGGTTTAAACGCACCTTAATATAATGCCTGTACAGTTCGTGCACGTCACGCACACGTGCGCGCCACGCAAGCGGTGTGCCATCTACTATGACATTTTGTTTTGTGCTGCACAGGCATCAGGTGTGACTCGGCCTTTAGCAAGCCAATGAGACCGCATCAGTGTTTCGAATTTTGAATTTGAAGAATGTAGTTGGTCAATTTTGCACAGCTCCGCTCCGCTCCGTGTCAGTGGATCCGCACCCTTATGTTTGTTTAGTAACAGGTCTACTACCGCGAAAATCGAAATTCGGAACTTTCGAGGATTTTTCTCTGTCACTCAAACGAAGGCGTAGTGTGAGAGAGACAAATGCTCGAAATTTACGAATTTCGTTTTTCGCGGTAGGGCCGCAGTACCATGAGCTGCCGCTGCCACCGCGTTATTAATGCGAATTTACTTTCTATCCGGCTCGCTCGCACCAATACGCGGGTACGTATACGAGCGGGTTGGATAGATAACCTGTAACGCCCATGTAAGACCTACCGAGAGTACCGAGAACATAGTAATTCACTGCAACGGCGGAGGCGTCATTCTCATTACCTACTTCATTAGAATCATTAGTGTGACAGACACACGCTCGAAATTCTCGATTTTTGCAGTTCGCGATAACTAGGGGTAGGGCCACGTAGGGCCTCTGATGATTTCATAGTAGCTATCTATACAAATAATCATATAAATTATACAAGTTAAACGTATCTCAACGTACCTACAGTCAATCTATTGGAAATTGGAACCCTAGGACACTTTAGAACATTGTCAAAATGGCAAGTAGAAAGAGATTTTTTACAATTGGATTTACAGCGTTACTTTGACATAGTTCCTTACTTCCTGAGTTCAAATTGGTTGAGTGAACGGTCAGAATTCTTTAAGAACCGTTACGAAATCATAAAATTTCAAATGACCAGGAGCGTATAACTCCGAAGATCTCTCACTAAGCCAAGTTTAAAACCCGTGTTTGATCCCAATTGTCCAATTCACGCCAAGTATAATTAATATAATTTGTTAATTGCAGCGGCCTCACAGTTTCCGAACCTACAATTAGAGTTAATTCCTTTATTAAACAGAAATGTTCATACCATGGTATGTTTGACTTTGAACATTTCACGGTTTAACAAGTTTGTAATTAAACAATTGGTAGCACTTAATCTACTATTAAATAAAATTTCTGTTATGTATAGGATTTTATTGTTAACTGTACTTTTATCACAGCATACTTTTTAACCCTACGTTTCTGATGATGCCAAAGGCCAGGATATCAGCCACACTAAGTAGGCATTATTAACAAAGTTGCATATCTAATCCTGTCAACAAAATTACAAAGAATTACTGTACTGTATTAATCAAGTAGATTACAAACACTATCAACTCAATCGGACACTGTTTGAATTACTTTCAAACGTAGACGAGTAGACAGAATGAAGATAAGTAAAAGTGCTTTTTCCTTGCGCAAAAATTGTAGCAATTTCTTGATGAAAATGTCTAAGCGCGCCGTCGGCTATACATTATTGCGCTAGGGGGCTGCCTGGCAACCCCTAGCGATGCTGTCACCCTGGTAGGACGAAACTAAATATGACGGCGAGCTTCGAATGTTATTGAATGTATGTCTGTTGATTTCGTGAGGGGGAGATTGATAAACAATCGGGTATAATTACAAGGTTTACGTGAAGTCCATAGCGAATAGCTTATGAAAAGGCAGATTGGATTTTATTATGTCATTTATGTATGTGTATGATGCTGGCTAGTGGGGACACTAGTACCTAATTATAATAATCACCTAATTCTTAAATATGACTAAGAGTATAACGATTAATAAATTAATAATCATATGTACAGAAGTGTTCGTGTTTCTTCAGTAGAAAATGCAAGAGTTCACGACAACACCATTCCGATTCAGTTGCAAATTAAGCTTATTATTATATTATAAGTTTAAGTAATAAGCATAATTTCCACGTGGTCAAATCATACATAGAACACACGCACAACGCACGATTTTTAAAAGTTTGTATGGAAAATATTTCGTATCGTTCGAATTTTTGTTTTCACCGACCGACAACACTGTTTTGTTGTTGAATGTAATTTTTATATTTTCCTCCGTTTCTGCGGCTGTCTGATCTTAATCATAAATTCATAATAGGAATAATAGGAGTTATCAACTTATCGTAAAACATAATATTCTTGCAATATTGTTTACTTTTAAGTTGTTTGGAAACGAGTGCTGAAATTACGACGCGGTGTCTATTCTATAGTAAGAGTACCTAAGCGTTTTGCCAGGACTACATACAATATTATATAGTCTATCAAAATTTTTTTTACTCTTGTTTGGAGAGTCAAATATGGGAATTCCGACTGTCGACTAGTAAAACAATCTTCATAAATCTGAATTGGAACGCGACGCGACCTTCTTATAACTAATTGAAGAATAACTACAAAAAGTTGACACGCATCTGACATAAAAGATTCCTCGCGGGACGGCCCAAATATTAAATAATAGTCCACATACGTAAAACTCGGTTTTATAGCCAATCTTCATAAAAGACGACCTCAAAATGTGCCGAAGGTTACTCCACAAAGCGTATCTTGTTCTGTAGGTCTACCACGAACTTCGAAAATCGTAAATTTCTAGCATTTGTCCTTGTCACTCCAACGAAGGAGGCTTCGGAGTGACAGAGACATCACCGAAATAAGCAGTTCGTGGTCGTGGTAAGCATTCTGATTCTCTTGGGGACTTGGTAATATTTGACTTTACACAGACCAATGTCTCATGAGCCTTGAGGAGTTCGCAAGAAAGAATAGTCCGAAGGTGCACTAATATTGGTTCAGAATAGTCTTCACTCACGTTTGGGACGAGATGGGAATGGCGCAGTTCACGCAGTTAAATTAGATCCTTTGTCATTCATGTATGCCTGGTATTGTTTCGTTTAAATAAGCTCAACGGGAATAGTGTGGGTGATCGTTTGGTTGATATTAAATTACAATTAATGTGAATCAAACTAGTGTTGCGCTTTCTCGCCAGCTACTCGTCACTTTTTGATTATATCGATTAAATAGAGCGAGATTATCGTGAGAAGTCTAATAAACCAAGTTCCCTAAAGTTTGAGGTTTGAGTTTGAGGCACAGACAATATCGATGCCTCATATCATATTCCAGTAGGAATTCTCCAGATTTCCATTCATTCGCAACCTCGCTCTGACAAATCTCACCCGCCCAGGGCAAACATAATATCGAGGATTTGCATCACCCCCACCCGACAGCCGCAAATTGGTTCATAACAGGGTTTCACAGTGGCAAGTGCCAATCGAGAGAAAAGTGAAATAATTAATTCTAATTAATGTTTAAAATGTGTGACAAAGATCAAATCCGTGCTTCTGTTGGTCCTGCCTACAAAACTGAAGCTGAAGTGGCAATAAATATATGCCTTTTATGATGTGCATTGTGGATATGTTTTCCTGAGTTATCGAGTGTTTCTATACCTAAACCTATGTTAATGTATATCGTATGCTAGAATAATGCCAGCGGTGCTAAGGGTTAGGTTGATCTGTATAATATTGTCCCTGATGATTATGTCGGGACAACACGCATAATATGGAAGATCTAAGTCAAATTAATACATTTAAAGTTACTTTAATTTTAGTTCAATTTTTTTATATCTTTAGTTTATTTTTAGTATTAATTTGATAGTTTACTTTCAATTATATTTGTTATAGCTTTTATTTGGACACTTTGTACAGTCAAATGATTATTTACTAAAATGCCTACATAATATATATTAGCATCAAACCCTTTCGAATCGTTATCAGGGCGTGTTTTAGAAGAAAAATTATTTGTATCTTCTCTCAGAACTATTAAAGGCGTAAAAATCGTGTAATTACTGTTATACCAAGTAAAGTCGTTTCAATCTGATAGTATCCTAAATATAACGCTAGGAAACATTAACTCCGTGCCAAGAAACTATTAATAAGTGAAAATTAAAGCAGTTAAAACGAGTACCTTACTCCCCAAAGTTGCGAGAAACTTCGCCGCCCGCTCACCGTGGGAGCCACTTCTGAAGTTCAAACTTTGTAAACCGTTGCAATTTGTATCTTGTATTTGCTAAGGGAATAGGTAGAATTAACTAAACCTGTAGGCTCAGCACATGATTGGTCCGTGTGATCTGTCCCTTTTTTATTAATATAGTAAGTAAAAGACGGGAAATCTATCTCGCAGCGACATACCGTCGCACCAATCATGTGCTAAGCTTACTGGTAATGTAGTAAAATTTTAATTGATGCGTGTCACTCACATTTTTAAGTCGTTGAGTGCTTGAATGATGTTTCGACAATCGCAACAACTTCGAAATCCGCAAGTTTCGAGGATTCATCTCACTCTAATGACGTCTTCGTTGGAGTGACAGAGAAACGATGAAAGACGGCAAAACCGAGAGATTAGTAACTTCACAAATTGTGTTTCCGAGTCTCTTCCATCAACCAAACACATTTTCTTACACCATTTCTTTAAACAAAATTAACTACGTAGATATAGAAATATGAAATATACGTATATAAGTACGGCACCTTGCCGCGGGAGTTACTTTTGAATATTTTATGTCAAGAACTTATCTTTTACTCGTAGATGTCAATGGTTATTATCACATTTTACTTTAAAAAATAATGCTTACTCGTTACTACGAGAGTCAAAGGCAAAATAAGGCGTACGAGTATATGTGTAAGTAAAGGTGCGTTTAAACCAAAAGAGCATTCGCTGTTCTAGCGCCCGTTCTACGAAATCAACCAATCACGTTTTGTGTACCGATCGAATTTCGTACAGTGGGAGGTTGGAACAGCGAATGCTCTTTTAGTTTGAACGCACCTAATAAGAACGTCGTAACATATTTTTGCACTTGATTGTACCATAGAAAAAAATCTACGTTTTGCGTATCCGATTAAACGATCGATTTTTAATCGCCACCTTCTTGTTTAATGTTTTTACTCCAACCTGAACAAAAATCATCAATCTTGCAACATGATTACATCTCCCGTTTAGCCTAGCCTAGTTCTTATAATAAATAGCTCCGAAAGTCGCACGGAAAAAATCACAATGCCATTATTGGTGGGATGCAGAAAAAAGAGAAGAAATACCACAGCGGGAAGTGAGAACGGGGTAGTGATGGGACATGACTCAAGACACGACGAAGTAAATATATCGGTACTGAGTTTGAATTTAGAATATCCTTTGGCAGGGTCGGATTTAGAGGTTGAGAGGCTTCGGGAAAACAAAGGAGTGGAGGCCCCCTGGCCCGTAATAATTTTCCCAATAAAGTAGAATTTTTTTTCAGTCGAGTTGTTCAATAAATATTTTTTTGTGGAAACAAGTATAGATTATTTTATTATTTAAAAAACCCCCTTTATACATAAAACACCTCTACTTAATAATAAATTGGCTATACGCCGAACGTAACAAATACCTTTTAGGACAAAACGTATGGTATCTGTGTGAATACTTTACAGCAAGTGTACAGTCGCCATCAGCTATATCGTAGCGTCCGGAGAGCTCAAAAATATCTGAACACGCCTTTATTGCCATAACGATAGAGGCGGGATTAGATTCATCATTTTAAACGGTCACTGCAATAGAAATACGTGATTATTTTTCTGTATTACTTACAAAACCGTACATAATTAAAAATAATTATCTGCGGCTCAATTTTACATCATATTTCCGCTGATCGAAATTTTATTAATTTCGTGAATTATGTAAATATGTATTATTCATTGCATTGATAAATTTAATGAAGCCAATAGATATCGGATTTCATCGCATTCACATTATTTAATTAGTAAACTACGTATACTTATATTACTTGCCTATAAAAAAATATCTAATAAGCTATAAAATGTGCATTACAGCTTCGATGTAACTTGTAAAGTAAATATTATTGTAGGTAATAAAAATCGCCAACTACTTATAATCTCTGAATTAGTGTTATCATTATCAACCTAAAATAATCTACGTAAATAAATACAAAGTACAAATACCTACTAGAAGCGACGTTAAGAATGCACGAGTGTAAGTTTAAAAGTTACTTAACACCAAATTATGCACCTAAATTAATTTAAAAATTAAGTTCAATTGTTAATGCAAGTCGTTGGCTTTGTAATAAAATCCTGAACTATCGATTATCGATCGAATTATTGCCGCATAGGTACCACACTAAATTATATTTTTTCGTCGTCGGCGCTACCTGGGCCCTAGGTAGAGGTTTCTCAGAACCGCCACTTGATAGCGCTCTCCGAACAGATCGTATTGCGAGGCGTTATGTTCGAATTATGACCGTTATGTAATGCAATCTTCATGTAAGTACATGGCCGCCACCGCTCGCTTGGTATGGCGCCCTGGTACTCTCGGTGAAGTTTGGATCGCGAACGGTTGCGAAATTAGACTGTTGTTGAAAAGTTTTAAATTTATGAACCTTATTTTTAACGAAATAAGGTCTACAACAAGTCAATTAAGTTGTATTTGGATACTGGATGCCAAAAGTATTATTTCGCTTTATTAGCAATGTATGAGGCAAGCAAACACTAAAAACCTAACCGAGATTTTCTTTTCCCCCGAAATGGAAATCTTTGACTCTCAAACATTTGCTTGCTCCTTTCAAAGATAAGATTACCCAAGCATGGAAACTCAAAAAGATTACGTGGTGTATCAGCATACCGTGTTAAGAAGTTAGTAGGTATTCTTCTATCACTTTTATCAGTAATGTTTCCGACTAATAAATAACTCTAGCACTTCATTCGATAGAAACGTAAATACCACCGGATGTCTCAAGGAGCATGGATTGTTATCGTCTTTTCGTAGAAAACTTGGTACTTACTCGTTTACCTATGTATAGCCAGAGAAATTTTATAGGCACTAATTTGCTAAAACACATCGACGCTAGAGACAAACTTAACAATTTAAACACTATAAACGATAATCGCATAAATTTTATACATAATATAAAAGTTGGAATTAGATCTAGCATAAAATTTGATTATAGATTCTGAGAGATGCTGTGTGACCAAAGATGCAGTAACCAAGATGAAAATGTATTAGGAGAACATAACCGCTAAGGAATTCGCTTCACAGCACAGTACGTGCCGCGATTATACCAACGGCGTCCGCTGTAGAATCATGCAGCGGACGTAGCATCCTGACCTTAGACATACAAAAAAAACTATTGAATAAAAATGAAGGATTATACTTTAAAATGTCCGACGGCAACTCAACACAGTACAAAAACGCTTTCTATTTTAAACCTAATAATAAAATAACGTTTGTAAAAACGTTACCTGTTCAAAACTGCAACCGGTGCATTTTATGGTCGCAAATTGCAGATAAGGAGCGCATAAGTTTGCAATTTGCGAGGAATTAAAACTTTATGACAATGTCACCCGGGGCATGACCAGGGGCGCATGGGCGGCTAACGGCGGGCAGTTATCGATCCATTGCAACTGCGCATTTTGGTCCACTAGGGCTTAGATTACTGCCAATGCTAAAATTATTGAAACATATTATTTATAGCGAATATATTCTCGAACAAAATATATCTGTCAGATAAATGTTAGGTGTAAATTTCTTTTACGGGAAAAAAGGTAGTGATAAATCTATCTCATGGATATGTATATTATTTATTCGAGGATTGTGAAAAATGCAGTAAAAGTTGTCACATTTTTTTATTGTTCGATTTCTACCTCACAGTTGCATTTGCCCCGCATGACCTTATAAACAAACTTTTAAAGAGATAATCATTATAATTAGGGGTTGGATGGAACTACATAATTTTACGTTATAACTGTATTCTAGCGCTGTTTTGATCTTTTTCAACAACTGAAAATTATTTAATTATGTAAAACCATTGTATGTAACCTATGGTAGTCAAAATATCAACATTATAGGAAATACCTCGTCTCACTTACTGACTACTATAATTACTATGTGTAAGTTATTTAACTATATTTTTAGCGTTGCTCTGAATTCTGATCCATTTCCACAGAATTCCGTGTCGTAATCTTTATTACTATACAAAACCTTTGTCAAGTTAGTCATAACGTCAACATTATGGCAAACCAGTACTTAATAACAATAATGACTAAACGCACCGCACTATTACCGTGGTACTCGGAAAGGCCGCAAGTATTACTACTTTGTATTCTTTGCTACTGTGACACATTCCCCGTGAATCATGCTGTGACAACCGATAAATACTTGGAGTGCTTTACTTTTACGCCTTTGATAATGCACAGTGCACACACAGTTTTTTACTTTTTAAAATTAGACGTATTAACCCACTTAGGTAGGTACGCCGACCAGAGGGCCTAGTGTAGGTAATAACTTATAAAAAACGTCTCGATCGCGTTTGCGTTTTTCATCGCCATTTCATACAAATGACGACGAAAACGCGATCGAGACGTTTTTTTATAAATTATAACCTACACTAGGCCCTCTGGTGTTATAACACCGATTTTTTTTGGGTTGTAGTGTTTATATTATAGTGATTTATTGTCACTATATACGATATAGTGACAATTAATCACTATATCGTAAAAAATCCGAGGGTCACATTTTTTGGTTTCAGGCTTATCTTGGTTAAGGTACTGAAACGGGCACCTAAGTACGAGTATGTTCATACCCTTTAATAGACTCCTTGTTTTTCATTGTCAAATGTTCATCAATTACCTGGAAACAAAACAACAAATTAGAGCACATAAAAGTATAACTAGAAATTATATACTTACTAAGTATTAGTATTAGTAAGTAGGGGGAATACAACCATGTATGACGACGACCATAGATAATGCACCATATGGTCATCAGTGTTGCCAATGACTAAAAAAAGAATGTGTTCGTTTGATCAATTAGTGTCCGTTCAATAACGCGTCCGTTTCATTGCGTATTTCCCCTACTAGTAGTTTATGGCCGCAACGAGCGTTGAAAATTTCCGGATTAAATCCCGTATCTTTCGAAACAGCTCGTTTTTTTCCGAATTTTTTCGAAATATCAATGAAATTTTCCACTTTAATTTTCGACTCAAACCAATGCGAATTAGGTCTAATTTTCACTTATACCAGAAGAACGCGATATCATCGAGGAAAAGTCGATTGAAATAGATGGAAAATAACGACAGTGACAGTGATATTGATTATTTCTGTTAAAACCCGAAAAAAACATTTGCTTTCTTCCGACATTTTCAACGCTAGCCGCAACACAATTCCCATGCAATTCTGTACAAAATAATATAATAGAGAATAGAAAAAGTGTAAGTGTTTTTTTTTTTCAAACATCCCCAGCAGTGTACAGTCAAGTGCAAAAATAAGTATCGAAAGAATCCGCTCATAAATATGTTACGACGTTCTTATTACACAGCATTAGAGTGCACTGGGACATATTTTTGAACATTTTTGGGTACACCTTATTTAATTTTTGTCTTTGACTGTACAGCTTTTTGTTTTTCAAAAGTATAAATACATTTTTTTTATTAAAATTCATCGTTACTAAAAACGGACCTTCGTATGTCTCATAGTACTTTCCCATACTAACCGATTTGAATGAGACCTGTAGATTTTATTCTTAAGATACATTAGTCCTTCGATATGGCAACCCTACTCGTAGTCACCCCTCCGTTCGCGTTAAGTGGGCGATAGATAAAATCTCCGATAGCCCTAAACTGGTCGATTATGGCTGAATCACGGGATTCTCAATCCAACTTGAAAATCTCCGGAGTGCGTAGCCAAGATGCCAATCGCAGTTCTCTCTATCTCTCTAACACCCTTTTGTATTAGTGTGATAAAGACAGTTTTTATTCGTGATGTTTGTTAACGTTTCGTTCGCGAAGGCATCATACATGTACTCAGTCTAACAATCCCAGCATAGCCAAGCTGACGCTAAGCGATAATTCACGTGATCATAATAATGCATGGAAATGATCACGTGACTTTTCGTACGAATCTGTCATTCTCATACATTTATTACTTATCGCTTATCGTATACGATTGCAGGATGGCATTTTGGCTTGGACGGATTGTTGAACCGGGTATAATTAAATAAACATAATGCGTCTTTAAACAAAACTAAGCACTCTTAACCTTTCGTATGCTTACCGTAAGATGGGGCTATTTGAGATCCACGGGGCTATTTGGTACTAAGGAGAAAATAGCATTTAAGCCCGATTTCTTTTTAGCATTGAATATTATGAAAATACGTGGTCCCAATCCCAAGTATAAGATATTTGTTCCAAATCTTACGATACGAATATTTATATGGGTCTAACACCTTTAATTTCGATGTTACCAAATAGCCCCTTGGGTCTCAAATAGCCCCATCTTACGGTAGTAGCAGATATCTGCTCCATTACAATTTGACTTTACGTAATAGCCGTCAAAGTCAAATTTTGATTGAACTGCTTGGCGGTAGCGCATCGGGATTGACAGCGACAGGCGATAAAATTACGTATTCCCGACCGAGATTCAGGAAACTTTTTTGTTTTTTACGTGTCTATTTATTAATCAATCCCATTTTTATATCAGTTTATCCAGCAGCTTAATTGGTATATCGCGTCTAACGTAATATTAATTATAATGAATCTATATGACTGTCTGAAACACTACTCAATAACAGGCCTAAACCGCGTACTTGGGTAAATTAACTTTTTTGTCTGTTATTACCATGGTTACGGTCGCCTGAGTCACGCTTGTTTTATGCAAAATTATGCTATTTAAACTAAGCAAACATATGTTTTTCTGGTGTTAATAAGCCCTTTCCTAAATGGGCCGCCTACAGACATGCAGTACATACACGTTTGCATAATTTAAGTAGCATAATTTTGCATAAAACCAGCGTGACTTAGGCGACCGTAACCATGGTAATACCAGACAGAAAAAAGTTGATTCACCCACTTATAAGAGAGAGACAGAAAAATCCTCGAAATTTGCGAATTTCTAATTTTACGGTAGGGCCGCAGTTTATAAGCAGTCATGATTTCATGAATTATCAAAAGTAATTTGTAGGTACTCTGACGGATATCTTTATACACATTGGTCGTTGGCGTCCAAAAGGTTAATAATTTAGACCGTATTTTCTCAATCTACCCGTGCTATTCAAATACTCCAAGATTTGCTCCGCTTAGTCACGGCAATCGTGACTTTCCACCAATTACACGTACCTACCTACCTACTCGGTATTTTCCACACCGTGCCTCAGGCTTGCTTTAATAAACCACGAAATTGCTATTAAAACAAGGATTGGTTGGCGTTTCGTAAGTGAAGTATCGGTTTTTAATTTCAAAACCCCCTGTGATAATATCATATCATAAACGTTTCCTCCCTTACGTAGCAATGTATTTTGGAAGACCGAAAGGGACAAACAATTCTTATCGGCTTGCTAAGTTAGGAAACGTTTATGAATAATAATTTTCATCACATCTAGAAAGTCCCTGCAGAAAGACTCAACTCACGACATAAGAATCAAGTCTTTTTAAGTTTGGAAGTTGCGATGTCTCGAAATTGGGACTTGAAAAACATGAGCACCTATTTACCAACACCGAACGAAATAGACTGTGATAAATATACCCTATTATTGTCTTCATACTATCCTTTCATCCCTTGATGCCTCCCGTAAGTAATAGATTTCTATTGACCAGGAAATCATAACGGTCCGTGAGGTGAATCTATCTATTTCCGCTTATTAATCTTCGACCGGGGGCTGCCATTAGCGCCCGCACTATTACTGCAAATACCCACCGTATGTCCATGTCGTACTGGTTCGAATGTAGGCTTTACTGAGCTACAGTAAGGTTTAAAATAGAATAAGTTTTCGAATGGTTTTATGCTATGATCGGTGATCACAATTATAGGACGTGACAAATTGCGGTAGCTGAAACCATTACATCCTCTTACGCTATGTTGTCCTGGTGATTGAAAATTTCCCTTGTGGAGGGACCACGTTTTCTCGAAAATCTGCCATGGGATGAAATCAAAATGAAAGACGGGACCAACCGAGTAACTGGTCCCATTTTGGTCTCCTACTGCGAAAATCGAAATTCGTAAATTTCGAGGATTTTTCTCTGTCACTCAAACGAAGGCGTCATTAGAGTGAGAGAGACAAATCCTCGCAATTCACGAATTTCGTTTTTCGCGATAGGGCCGCTGTTAGTCTGGCGAGCCCCCGACGTTTTCTTTAAATATGGCGTTTTTTGAGGATTTAGCTAGGAATCTTTTCGGAATCTGTTTTTGTCACACCGATAACGCTTATACAATCGCTTATAAATTATTATCGGTATTTTAGTTTTTTTGTTCTAAAGGGGTAGTAACAAAAAATGCTAGTATTCTGTAACTTGGACTACTATTACGTATGTTGATTTTTTGTCCTGGTGAAAAAGTAACCCTGTATGTTGGAGTGACAGAGAATCGAAGATCGCCGTAGACCTACTGACTAACCGAATACATAGTATACGTATAATGTAATGATAATTAATTACAGTATCGTACAGTCGGGGAATTTAAATTCCTACCCACCTAAGGATCAATATCGTATAGCAAACAGTCATCATAAGAGCTATCTACTAAGCACAACGTTACTTTGACATATCAGACGCATTCGTTTGTGTTACTAGGCAACTGATATGAATAAGAACGTTGACATGGGGAACTGTAAAACGTCAAGGCACTGCTAAAAATGGATGACAGTAATCGAAAATCTTAACAAAATATATTTCTATCGCTTTCAGTCTTGCTATATTTGAATGAATCGGGAACTCGGAATCAAAGTTAAAATTTTTGATTGTCGACGAATCCAGACACTGGTCTACTACCGCGAACTACGAAATTCGTAAATATCGATCATTTTTCTCTGTCACTCTAACGAAGACGTCATTAGAGAGTGAGAGACAAATTCTCGAAATTTGCGGATTTCAAAGTTCGCGGTAGGGCCGCTGGTGCCGATATATAGGCTGAAAGCAAAATGTTTCTGTCGATAAACTAACATAATTGACTAAAGTGATAATTCAATAAAAGCATAACGGACGTTCTTTATTCATAACATATATTATTATTATTATATATTATTCATAACAAGAACACTATTTTATCTCATTCAATCTTATTTAATCAATCACTTGACCAGGGTGTTTATTAAAAAAAAATAGTTTTCAACGCAACAAATTAACACAATAGTCATAAAAAAATCAATTAAAACACGTGTATCCACCAAGATCGCGAATGACCACGCCACAAATGTAATCTTCCGGTTTGAGACCTGGAAAATGCTGTAGATATCTAGTCAAGATTTAATTACTGACGGGCGAAGTGATGTCGCGCTGCTTTATGAGCCTCGGTCAATGCAATTTTTTTCGCAGGCCGCCTGTGATGAAAATCCATTGCATGTAGGCAATTCCTTATTGTTCTAGGGTGAACGTCAAACATTTCTGCAAACCGTCCTGTTGTTGTAGAGCCATCCAAATTATATTGACGTCGCATTAATCGGCGTTGGTCTTCGGCTAATGCTAGCGGGCGATGGTTATTTTGCCTTTGATCAATAAGGTTTCCTTCAGCATTGTATCGCCGTACCCAACGGCGAGCAGTGTTCCTAATCACATTTAACCAACGTGTTATTTCATGAATTCCTACTCCTTCCTGGTGTAACTCTAACATTTGCGCTCACAATAATTTCGCTTTTGAAAATTATTTCACAATTTTCTCGACTGACACTGACAGCATCTGCCATGTGTTTCAGTAATTATTTATTAGAAAAGTAAATAACTTCGTAAAGAGGTTCTATGTGACGTGCAGTGACACTGACAAATAATGGGTATTGACACATCAATACTAAAATTAAAATTTCGACCTTAATGCATCGTGAATGCCTAACAACATTTCTACGAAATGGGTAGGAAATTAAATTCCCTGACTGTACTTTTGGACGTAGACATTATTGCCACAAAAATAAAGACGAGTAATAAAGACCCAACGGATATTAAACTTCTAAAGGCAAAAATAGGTTAAGCCGTTGTTTGTTAACAAATAAGGATAACAAACACGGTCAGATCTCTAAGACAACAAAGCTACAAAGGTCGAAAATATAAAGAACAATTGCATAGAAAAGAGAACCAAGAAGAAATTACCGCGTCGACGATATTAAAATCCAACTTTCTTTTTCCCTTTCTATCTTACATGTAGACATAGGTATCCATAGGACCAAAAGGGACAAACAATACTAAACTTATCGGCATGCTAAGTTAGGTTAGGAGATGTTTATGAATAAAAAAAAAGATGTTTATGAACAAGATGTTTCGGAAAAATTTACTTATCAAATTATCATACGACGGATTGTCTTTATAGATCGTTTGTTTTAGGAAGAGGAGAAGAGGAAGACTTTGATACCATCTTTGATACTTTGATATTGTCATGTCATTAACCCCTCGTATGCTTAGGCACGGATCCGTGCGTGCGAATTTCAATTTATTGTTTTAAGTGTCAAGGTCACTTTTTCAGTAACCTAATTTGACAGGACGCATACGAGGGGTTAAGTGTCATTACTATACCTAGATATTTTTCTAGCAGGAACGAGAGATGTAACTGTTATCGATGAGTACACCCTATTCTCATAAAGATGCTAACTTCGTAAAATCCGGTAACAAAGAAATATAGGATCCATCTAGGCTTTGTTTTAAGATATCTAATACTTCCTATTAATTATTGTCTACGGCGCGAGTATTTTTTATTCGTCTTTGTTCTTTTTATGGGTATTAATTAGAAGAAATAAAAAATGATTCGGCATTTTGAATAATTATGATTTGCATTCTTGTAATTTATCTCTAAGTTACGGCGCATTATTTATCTATTAAATTTATTTATCGACTACTACAAAATTTATCGATAACAATTATGTGGATGTTTAATGTTGTCAATCTCTCGTTCCTGCTAGAAAAATATCGAGGTATAGTCATTACACATATATTATGCATTGTATAGGTATATTATCTTCATGAGTGAAACAGAACGAACAGTAAACAGTGATGAAACGATCTATAACTATATTTTTTCTAAGTTACCAAACCTCAAAAAAATAAAAAGATCAACCAATTTTAAATACCCTACTAGGATTACCGCAAACCACGACGTGTAGCGTCTCTGTTACATTTACGTATAAATTTGCAAGTGCAACAAAGACAGAACACGTCGATGGTTAGCAATAGACCTCTGTACTACAAAGGTCAGATGCAATCGATAGTTATGCTTCTGATTACACGTCACTCACCGCCAGCATCCGCGGAATGCCTCAGGCCTAACTAGGCCGAAATTCGGAAATTTCGATAATTCGTCTCTCTCATTCCAACGAAGACTCCATTAGCGTGACAGAGACACTTTACGTGCGGATTTCGATGTTCGCTGGTCGCAGGTGCAGAGTGCCCGCCAATCACCAATACAACTTGACCTCCGATCTCCTTCGTATAAAACCCAGACAGAGACCAGAAGTATATTGGTTTGTTTAACAGGGGAGTCAGTACGCCTGCGCGCCGCCGACAAATCTAATTTGCTTGCAACATTCAGAAACACACTCTTATTTCTATTGCAATAAGAGTCATGTGTTTAAAGTTGATTTGTGCGGTGGAACCCTCTTCGTTTTTTGTAAAGGTAGGTCCGTGCCGGTTCTATCGTGAGATGAGTGCGTATCGGGTAAACATTGAGTCTGCATCAAGTTTTGATAAAATGTTAGTAGTTGGAGACATTTTTATAATATAGGGCATTTTCATAATTTTTGTTAGCCTCCGTAGCCTAGTTGGTAGTGACCCTGCCTACGAAGCTGGAGGTTCCCGGTTCGAATCCCGGCGACGGCATTCTTTGTGTATTTATTTATCACAAATGTTTGTTCCTTGGTCATGGCTATGTATCTATCTATTATATATATCGTCGCCTGGTACCCACATCACAAGCATTAATTTGAGCTTACCGTGGGACAAGGTCGATTTGTGTAAGAAGTCCCAAGATATTTATTTTTATTTATTTTATTTATAGGGAATTTAAATGACGTTCGGTGACGGCAGTAACAATATGTTTATAGTTCGAGAAATATAAATTGAACGTTTATTGTTACTATAATGTAGGTAGAAAGTTACCAATTTATATTTCACGAACTATACCACCATCCCAACTCCTCCCGCGGCATATTGATAAAAGATTGATGATGGGCAGCAGCGATACATGGACAAATTACTGCGATTGCCAATCCGCTTGCCCAGCGTGGCGATTCCAGGCATTTACTTCCTAAAGCATCTATACGCATGTGTAATTAATAGGAGAGGACTCTGTCCAACAGTGGAATTTAAGGAATGTCGCATAACGGAATAGGAATGGCTTATTTTGCGTAATAAAGCGCAAAACTGCAGACTGCAATACACTATACAAATAATAACTATTTTAAACACCAAAAAGGATGCCACTCAGCAATTCAGCATAAAGTAAGCAGCGAATTCAACGAATTTCGTAGAGTGGGGATAGAATGAGCATTCGCTCGCTTGGTCTAAATCCACCTTTATATGTAGTGCCAAATGTCACGAGTGCCATTGGTTTTCAGTGCAACATTGCTGTCAGTTATGAGCTGTTGGCGTGAACTAAGCCGTGTGGTGACGGCAGTGGGAATACATTTGTCACTACCCCAAATATTACGCGCGTTAACGCGTGTTTACTTTCTACAGTTTCTATTCATCCTGCTCGCACCAATACGCGAATACAAACTCGCGTATTGGTGCGAGCGAGCCGGATAGAAAGTAAACGCGCGTTTATAACGTAGCGGCATCTCTTGGTAGGGCTACTGGATGCTTAGCCAAGTTGCCAGTCGCTAACGCTTAGTAGCGTATCGTAGTTTTCTCTAAGACAGTTAGGGGGCGTTCAAGTATTACGTAACGCAATTTTGGGGGGAGGGGGGGCCTCGTAAAACGTTACGATGCGTTACAGGGGCGGGAGGGGGTCTTCCTTACACCACGTTACGTAACATTGTTTTTTTTTTAAGTAAAAAAACTAGGGAATCTAAACTCCCAAATTGGCAACTCTTTTCAGTTACAATTCACGAGGAATCCGATTACCGCAAAATCAATTAAAACTATACCAAGGATAAAAACTATAACATAACTTTAGGGTAAAAATGGTCATATGAGTGTTACGTAACGCTTAGAGAGGGGGGGGGGTGGGTACAGAAGAACGTTACGGTGCATTACAAAGGGGGGAGGGGGGTCGAAAATCTTCAAAAATTGCGTTACGTAATACTTGAACGCTCCCTTAGCTGCCTTTCGCTTACGATTGACGATTAAGCGTTAGCGATTGGCAACTTGTCTAAGCACTTGTACTAGCGTATTGTTCCGAACGAGACGAATAGAAAGTTACGGAATCGATGTTCTCACGCCAGCTTATGGTAAGGACTCAGATGTTGAAACGAAATAAAACATCCTGCGCCAAGTAAACACGGAACTTGGCGTCAACAGAATATTTTGCTAACTCGCTCCCATAAGGTGCGTGCAGACCGAAAGAGCATTCGCTGTTCTAGCGCCCGTTCTAAGAAATCAACCAATCACGTTTTGCGTACCGATCGAATTTCGTGGAGTGGGAGGTTAGAACAGCGAATGCTCTTTTAGTTTAACCGCACCTTTAGGCTTTACACGGTGTTTACAAATACAAAGATAAAGCCTATACACATATCGCATAAAATATATAAAATCGACCAAGAGCATGTCGGGCCATGATCAGTGTAGGGTAGAGGTGTGCGCCGGCATAGACATCGGCGGAGTGGAGCATAGAATGAGCGAATGCTCGTTTGGTCTAAATCCACCTTGAGGTCACATTATGCCAAGCAACATACAAATAAATTCGATTTTATTAACATGTTAAAATTACTGCCATAAATATAAATTGATGATTAATTAACTTACCATGATGATTATTAAAGACTTGCAATGTTATTTATTACCATGCTAATTTAATATAAAATTAATAAATAAATACCAGGAGAGCAGAACGCGAAGGTGTTAAATCACCGAGCGCCAGGTTGCATACAAATCGCGCTGGCAGACGTTTTAGGGTTACCATCAGCAGGCCTATTTCTCGAAAGCTTGTAACTTGTAATACAAGCGGAAGTCCTTATCTAATTGATAGTGTCAAAAAGAGACTTCCACTTGTAATACAAGTTACAAGCTTTCGAGAAACGGGCCCGTCTAGCCAAGATGCCATTCTGCAATAGTATACGATAAGCGATAAGTAATAATAATAAATGTATGAGAATGACAGATTCGTACGAAAAGTCACGTGATCATATTATAGTCACCTGACTTATCGCTTATCGTATACGATAGCATCTTGGTTAGGCTTGATGGTGACAGATACATTTTTGAATACCTACTTCTGCTACATTTCATATTTTTACAGGAATACGGTCTAGACTGCATGAAAAGACGATTAAAATTCTAATTTACACGGATGAAAGATACTTCAAATAAATGTGTGGACAAATATACCGTGTCCGTTAATACTCCGAAGGATTTGTTCCACGTATAAATTAGTGACTGCATTTTTGTGAAATGTCATAACTATAAAATTATTTGAATTTGGTTTAGTTTCAGACATACATCTTTCCTTAAAAATATTTTACACTTAAACTTTTGTAAAAACATAAGATCGCAGTGTGCAGTGTTACCTACCATACCACTATAATTTTTATTTTTTACGCATTAGATAAAGAATCAGAAAAACCTTTGCAAAAACCCAAACAGAAAAAAAAACATTTTTTTAAACTCTGTTTTAAAACTTTTTGTCATGACTTATTGATACACCATATTTATAAAAAAAAAAAACTAAAATAAAATCACAATCTTTCTTGTGTATAAAAAAGATAAATACCATAATAACATTTGTTCAGCCTTTTAACGCCAAGTATACATGTACGCAGAAAAAAGAACATACGGTTTATGCTTACGGTGTATATCATTTAGAAAGTAAAGATCAGTATTATTCGTTTATTTTCTGCAAACATTACTTTCCAAAGCGGAACAACAACAGAATAGCCAGACTTAAGTGGCAGTGGGCTGGGCACATCGCCAGAAGATCATATGGCCGATGGGGCCAGAAACTGCTGGACTGGCGACCACGTACCGGAAGACGCAGTGTGGGCAGACCTCCCACAAGATGGTCCGACCCGACGACCTGGTCAAGGTCGCGGGAACCCGCTGGAGGCAAGCAGCGCAGAACCGGTCATATTGGCGATCACTGGGGGAGGCCTATGACCAGAAGTGGACGTCTTTTGGCTGAAATGATGATGATAAACAACAACAAGGAAGAATATAAAGAGTAGTAGTGGTAGCCCTGCGGGCGCGTCGCCAAATACTCCAAATAGCTTCTTCATTGTAGTCTTGAATTTGAAAGGGCAATGGCGCCGCCAGCGTCGATCATTCTATTATTACACCACTAGCGACCCGCCCCGGCTTCACTCGTGTACAATTATGAATATTATGATAATAAAACTTCTTCTTGAACACTATATTAAGGTACATTTCGACCAAACGAGCATTCCACCACTCTACGAAATTCGTTCGTTACACAAAACGCGTTTCGTCGAAATTCGTTGATTTCGTAGAGTGGGGAATAGAATGAGCGAATACTTGTTTGGTCTAAATGCACCTTTATGCTGCTCAGCTTCAATGGCCATATGGGATGGGAGAGGATCCAAAAGAGCTTACCAGTAGCCTTACCATGACTTTGCAAGTATCGGTAACGTTAGGTTTTACTCGATTGGAGGACGTAAAGCAGGTCATCGCGCTCGCTCCAATATTAAAGGCGGATTTAGACCAAACGAGCGAATGCTTATTCTATCCCCCACTCTACGAAATCAACGAATTTCGACGAATCACGTTTTGTGTAACGAAAGAATTTCGTAGAGTGGCGATTCGCTCGTTTGGTCTAAATCCACCTTCATGTCAGTATTGTCAGTGCGGGCGCGATAGAATGCATATAATGTGGTTGAGCCACGCGTTGTATCGTCCGTGATGTCATAGTAGATGGCACACCGCTCGTACGTCACGCACATACGCACGCCACAAGCGGTGTGCCATCTAAAATGATATTATATACGCTACAACGCGCACGGGCTGGCCTTTAGTTAATTTTTAGATTGTTATTATTTTAATTTGTATATTTATTTTAACATGTGTTTTATGGCATTAAAGTTTTTTAATTGTATTGAATTAGGATAGACTTTATGTGGAAAGTGAGTTACCAGTCAAAGATAAAATAAGGTGTACCTACACAAAAATGTTCAAAGATATGTCCCAGTGCACTCTAAGTCTGTGTAATAAGAACGTCTTAACATATTTATGAGCGGATTCTTTCGATACTTATTTTGGCACTTGACTGTACGCACATATCTCACGTGCCTTCACTGTGTTTTGAAGACAAATATTCGCGATAAGAACCGCAAATCGGAAAACAAAAACCGCTCGTCTAGTTCAAAGAAAACGGCGCCCTAAAAGATGACAAGAATTTCAAAGGCTACACCATCCGTCTCTATCAAATCACTGCAGTTAAACAAGGACATGAACAGACCTTAACACGCACGAGATGGCGAGACGAGATCGCGCGCAACAAAACGACAAGAGGTATTAAATTTGAAAAAACAAAACTGACTACTGGTGAACCTTATGCCCTTGAAATAAGAGTTACGAATCGTCAATTATAAGCGACCCCTTAAACCTATGGCAATAAAGTTCAAATTGTGGCGGAAACGTGAATGTAGAATTATTAAGGTGTAACTAATAGGTCTTAATGGGCAGTAATAAGGTTCGATTTGCTGAAGCAGGAGTGATTCTCAGGGATTCACGCTATTCACTTGTCAAGGGAGTTTGCGTGTGAGGAAAATGATAAAAGGTTTTTTTTAAGCTTTGCCATTATCGTAGCAATACAGTGCGTAATGTAATTAAATTTTAGTTCATTTTTATGGGGTTTTTAGGAAACAATACTTACACCACAACGTAATTAATGATTTAGTTATTTATATTCATATATCAGGGCCGGCCAATTGCAAAAAAAATTACATAGTTAGGGCCATAATCAAAACAAAAATCACGATCACATCTATTGTGTTACGAACGTCAGCCATACAAACTATGTGTGGTACAATCTGTCCAACAACCTTCAGTAGTAGTAAAAGGGGGCACATTTAAAAGATATAGGTTGGTATTGTTGATCGCTCATAGAAACCAATACGCGAATACGAGAGGGATGTATGAAAAGTACCTAAGCCCGCGTTAACAACGCAGCGGCAACTCATGGTAGGTACGGCTAAAATGGTATTCACTAACGTACTTTAAACGACACTAGTGTGCTCGGCGACGAATGCGGCGTGATCTGGAACTACACTGCGTCGAGAGTTTGACGTTTAATGTACGAACTTCGTATTCTCTAACGAAAAACAGCGACGAACTCGCCCACAACCTCGCTCACAGCCTCGATTCCTAATGTCAAATAAAACAGCTAGGATTTTAGACAAGGCTGTCTCGACGTCGAGCTCGTTGACGAACGCAGCGTCGAATGTGTGAATAAGAGAATAGCATAGCTGTAGTAAGTAGCGTTTTTTCGATAAGTAAACTTTATTTGCCAACTCGTAGTAAGCACACTCTATGTATAACTAATATTTTTCTTAGTTCACTAGCAAAGATTCGCATCGTAAACAAGCAATAATAAAAAGGGCGGCGGGCCAAACTTTACTTTGCCCGAAACCTATAATTTGCTGACAAACGGCAAACTTTTCCCCTGTAGTCGTACCACAAGTTTCCAAGTAACGTGTCAACGTTAGGTATTCGATATGTAACGCTGGCCATCGCGCTCGCTCCAATATAATCATTGTGAAGGCGATAGAAATAGAATGCATTACATATCGCGTAAAACGTTACATCTCTTGTTATTATTATTATATTTCAAGTTATTTAAAATCAATTTTGTTTTTTTTTTTAATGCATGTCAGATGTAAGATGTACCATGATTGTTTGAAAAAATAAGTTCCGCCAAGTTTCTTACCGGTTCTTCTCGGGTCAACGGTGTAGGGTAAGGCCGATTGATAAGAGTTTGTTGCTATTCCAATTTGAATAAAGAATTTTTCATCACACTTGCTGTCTAAGCGCGCCATTGCTTGCGCGCGTAGCGGGAGCAATAGAAAAGTGAAATTCCCTAGGGAGTAATAGAAATGGCAGTACGTCAATTAATAATATTATATCTTAAAACTTATTTTTTGGTTGGCAAGTGTGATGAAAAACATTGTATGCATCACGGTCGGGTCCCCTTTAATATGCCTAATATTAATAGTCCTAATATGAATTCGCATAACGGATTTGGCATAAATAATTAAGCATAATATTGAATAGGCAAAATAATAAAATTCCATAATGCTTAATACGCATATTACTGATTATGCATAATTGAAATATGCATAACATTATTAAATATAACTTTATTCGTCCTAATATGGATTAGCATTAACTTAGAAATCAAGCGAATGAAGCAGATCAGGGTAAAACCAAGACAGTAAGGTTAAGTTCAAAAGACTAATAAGCAGAAGCGACGAAGCGAAGTTGATGCCTAGCTTTCGTCGATATCTCCTACACATCCTAATGAACACGTCAGATACAATCAATTAAATAAAACATTAGGTATTTAATAATCAATTTTATTAGTAAAGAAATCACATCTTGGTAGGTATTGTGTACCTATTTAATACGGGCGTATATTTTAATGATGCTCAAAATAGGATCTAGGGAACCTATTTACCTATACCATGATTTCTACGATCACAAAACGATAACTGTATCCCGTATAAAATACACACGCCGTATTTATGAACATTTTAAATTGCTAGGGTAAAAATGTGTGTAACAATTAAAATAATCAATATTTACTATAAGAATATATATGTCAGTCAATAAAATATGTCAAGACCTAAACATTAACTGTTATACCTACGTACAACGCACAAGTAAAAAAAAAAGTCTAAACTAGTTTTAAATTGGAAGCAATATATATTATATAATAATATTATTAATACGTACTAATCGACTGTAACTTGGCAAAAATATTAGGTACCTATATAGTATCGGTTTCGCTACGCAATCTATGATCGGTCTTTATTATTTTCTCTATTATATTTTATACCTTTCATTAAGTATACCAATTAGTATTATGCTCATCCTAATTATTCCAAATCATCGTTATGATAGTTTACGTTATACGTAAATACATTATGCGTAATCTTTTATGCAAAATTATTCTTATGCCACTTAAATAGTATGCTTAACAACGCTATGCCAATTTGAAGTATGCGTAATAAATTATGCGAATTAATATAGACTCATCACGGTCGGTAAGCGGAATACTAACTCGAGTCATAAAAGCCCTCCGCCTGACGGCGTCGGGCTTCTAACACTCTCGTTAGTAATTCCGTACTTACCTCCCTTGATTCACAATGTACTAATTTGACTTTGACTTTGACGTATTCTTTACTTTCCAACCCGTGATACGGCTACAGTGGCCGTACCACGAGCTACCGAGGCGTTATTATATTAACGTGCGTTTAATTTCTATCCGGCTCGCTCGCGCGTGCGTGAAAACGTGCGTTAATTACGTAGCGACATCTCATGGGCTACAGGGTGCTTAGCCAAGTTGCCAATCGCTAGCGCTTAATCGTCAATCGTTAACGAAAGGCAGCTAACTGTCTTTGTGGCACTAATATGAAAGAGTGACAGAGAGGGAAAACTACAATACGCTACTACTAGCGACCCGCCCCGGCTTCGCACGGGTATACCTAAGGACCGTATCTAAATGTAAGTAGACAACTTTAGGGCCCTATAAATACGTATACTCAACTTTATATAACAAAAACTGTTCAGTATATTATGAACCATATTAATGGGTATGATTTAAGGTCAGAAACAATATGTCATTCCGTAAAAAACAATGAAATGGATCTGATTAACTTAGAGACACGGAAAATAATTTTGGACGACTGGTGTAAAATTAAGGGCATAACAATAAGAAAGCTCGTTAAAAAGTATAAGTTCACTTCTGCAGGCATATACAAACCGATAAATAAGTTCGCCAACACTTTAACTTTAGAATTTCTGCCCAAGAGTGGAAGAAAACAGGGACCATGGGAACCAGCGTTGCATAAGAAAGTAGTACGAATATTTTTACAAAATCCAACTCTTTCTGTCCAATGCTGCCAAAAAAGCGAAAACTCCGTCTTTTATGATACAAAAAATTAAAAAGAGACGTAATCTAAAGACATATAAAAACAGAAACAACCTAAAAGAGATGAAAAAAAGTCGTATCAGTTAGAAAACGGATAAGTAAACTGTATGATCATGTGCTGACTAAGAAAAAGCAATGTATTATCATGGACGACGAAATGTACTGCAAACTAGATTTAAAAACGACCCCTGGACCTTAGTATTGTACCATGCCCGCTGGAAAAAATCTCTCTAAATAAGATACAGCCATCAGTGTTGAAAAAATTGGTAAATAATACTCGTATGGCAGCAATTTGTCAACGTAGCATGCGTTTCAATTTTTTTTTCACCACAGGTAGTTTAAACGCTGAAGTATACCAAGAAGAGTATTTAAAAAATGAGACTGCTGCTTCTCATTAAAAAGCATAGGATGCCTACTTTGTTTTGGCCTGATTTGGCGTCATGCTATTACTCGAAAGCCACCCTTGAATGGCATAAAACAAACAAGGTTGATATAGTCAAAAAAGACATGAATCTCTCCAAGTGGCCTCAAGTACCCCCAATCGAAAGGTACTTGGCTTTTATGAAGCGGCAGCTTCAAAAAATGCCAGAGCTACAACATCAGCCGACGACTTAAAAAAAAAGTGGAACAGGGTGTCAGGAAATATAGCAAATGTTGTTGTCCAAAATCGAATGAAGGACATCCAGAAGAAAGTAAGATTGACGGCTAAATAGGGGTCCTATGGCAGTCTCTTTAGAACATAGTTCTAGAAAAAGTGTTATATTTTAATTTATTTTTTGTTTTATTTCAAAATATTACTTAATATTAAAGTTGTGTCACTTTTATCTTGTCTACTTATAATTCGATACGGTCCTTACATAAAAACCTTCCTCTTGAATTACTCTACCTATTTAAAAATCTCATCATAATCCGTTGCGTAGTTTTAAAGATTTATGCGTACAAAGGGAAACAGGGACAGAAAAAGTGACTTTATTTTATACTATGTAGTGAAGTGAAGCGCTAGCGATTGGCAACTTGGCTAAGCATCCTGGTCATGGTAAGGGCAGGTTTTCTTTAAAACTATATTTTCGCCGTAAGTGTGGGCGGGGCGAAGCGAGCCGGGCGGAAAAAATGCCGGTTAGCCCGCACTTAGTACATTTGTGAAAGCTCGGTGGCGAACACGTAAACAAATATGGCCGACTAATGTTTTTGTTTGGGAGCTAGCATATCTTCTGTTTGATTCTCTTGTCGCGACTTTCTGTCTCTTTTTAATCAATATAATCGAAAAGAGACAAATTGCCGCGAGAAGTAGGTATAGGTAAAAAACTTAAGTCACCTGTTGTATGTAGAAGTAACCTATTCAAATGTTTCAAAAACAAAAGAAATGCCTATTGTTTTTTTTTAAATGGGACAGTATGGGGAAATTCCCCATACTATCCTATGGGGAAATTGGAAACTATAAAAGACACACGGAAGCCGTCTAAAGGTGCGTTTAGCGTGGTAGGTAGGTACACAAAACGTGATTGGTTGATTTCGTAGAGAGAGTAGAGCGGTGGATAGAACAGCGAATGCTGTTTTGGTTTGAACGCACCTTTAGGAGACATTAGGTATTTTTTGGAGAAAACAATTTTGGCATAAGTAGTCATAATTTTGGTCAAGTGTGAGTTGTACCTAAAAAATAATGTTGATATTTTTTTTAGAAGCAGATCGACGTCATTTCATGCGTTGACAATTTTATTGTATTGGATGAAAAAAGCAGAAGTTAGTCACGCTTGACCAAAATTATGACTATGCCAACATTGGTTTCTCAAAAAAATACCTAACGTCTCCTTAGACAGCTTCCCTGTATCTTGTATTGTTTCAGATTTCCCCATACTGTCCCGCTTAAAAAAAAATGTATGTCCACAGAATTAGATTTGGATAGAAGAAACAAGTTCATTAATTTGTATGGAGGCCGAGCGTGTCAGATTTTGTACTGAAGTTGTTACTTGCCTATGATTTTAAATATGTCTCAGGCCCTTGAGTATTCATATTTTTTTGTGTTGTTGCAATTAATATTACTTAAGGAGGCATTATTAATGTTTTTGTTCACTTCAACTTACAAAATTTGACGCCCGAAAGCTGCAAGCTGCGATTAAAGACGGACAACTCAGTGGGTTTTACTGAGTTCATTTGACACGCTAAGTAGATACGTTTGCTTGATCTATGGTATATAATGACATCTGTGTGTATGTCACATGATGAATAAGTGTTTTGTTCTGAATAACCTCATGCTGCGTGCATGTTAGCGGGACCCTAAAAGGGATGCTACAAGGGCCATTCTGACAGCTAACGGAATCAATGCAGTGTTCACGGTTCACACACGACCGGATTATTGGAAATCGATAGTGCACGAGTATAAAGGACGGGCTATTCTGCTCGACTTGGAACGGATTTAACAGGATTTTTTTATAATTGTAAGCACGATCAAGGAGCTCTAACTGTTATCCATACCATAAAAAGTTTTAGTCATATTAAATAAAAATACACGGCAAGATCGTTTCCCTTATCAGTCCTATACATACCTACATGGTTTCTCTAAGAAACTAGCTAACTCTTACAATTACTGAGTTATTTAAAAAATAAGTTTAATAATATAATGACTGAACCTGAACAAGTGTATTGTAACTTGTAACCTTTATTAGATCGTATTGTTACTTATTTTTTAGTACAAATGAGGTCCATCTGTACTAAAAAACGTCGTACGAGACACGTGAAAAAAGCAACGTATTCAGTTCCCTCCCTCCGGTCGTGTTTTAAAACATCGGCACTCGTTTCGAATTTCCTTTTTACTGAATTTCTTGTTTTTCGCACTTGTGCCGTAATGTACTATTGACTCTTATGTTATTCTCAAGATTCTCTCACATTTATTATTGTATAGTATAAAAAAAATGAATTTGATTTAAAACGATTACCAGGTGGCTCCAATTCAAGTACTAAGCAGTCTTTTTAATTTAACAGAAATACAAAAAAAACGGTCAATAAAGGAGTATATTATGTAATTTATGTAGGTATATGTTACTGGTACGTAATTGAAAATGGCTTATTAATAGTATGAATGCAAAGTTGAAAAAGAGCAGTGCTTCCTTCAGGGTTTTCAGGAAAATTTTCCATCTGCAGGGGTTTCAGTCACGTTGCTAAAAACAACTTTGTCACCCCTATTTCAAGTTGCGACTTGCTTATATAATGTTTGTGTAATTTTTACTCGGTACTTTGAAGGTTTCTGTTTCAGCATGGCAGTCAC
>JALPQI010013973.1:0-26878 GCA_025490895.1 Thaumatotibia leucotreta
AGTCCTAGGACGTTAATAGCGAATGCGTATTATGATAAATTGTTATCGGAGCCGGAAATACAGCAAGCGCTCCTGCCTCATAATTTGGAGAAGAATCCGGACGAATGTTTTAAGAAGGCGTTGCTGTTTCCTCTGTTGGAGATTGATCCGCCGAAGCAGTGTCTGTTCTTATTGGTGGATGCTATTGATGAGGGAATGAACGGTGAGTTACCTTACATGTTAGTTTACAGAATATTGCGCTAGATGGCGCTGCGTGTATTTTACATCGCGCTAACGAAGTGTCGACGTAGAATAGGCGTCAGACGTTTGTATACTGACTTACTCTTTTATGTCATTTCCAATTTATTAAATAGAAGTTATATAAAATTACTGCAATTTCCATTTGAGTAATAATTTCTTCGTTTATTATGTCGTGCATAATGTAAAATATTTTATATTAAAAATACAGTCATCATCGCTATAGTAACAGTACTCCACGAGATGGCGCTGCGTGTATTTTACATCGCGCTAACGGAGTATCGACGTAGTACAGGCATGATGAATGTCAAGTCAAATCGACGATTTTTTTTCGAACTGTCAAAACGATCGCCATTATGAAGTTTTATATGAAATGAACAAAAGTTACGTCACGTTTGTATACTGCCAAATCAATCGTCGTGTGACTTAACCTCGTATGTCCAGGGTCTATGACTCAACATCGTATATGAAATGTATGTATTTTGTACAGAAATATATTTTTATGACACAACCTTGTAAGCCATTCTTCGAAATTGGGTCACACAGCCAACAAAATGACCTACTCTTAACCTATTTCCAATTTATTAAATAGATGTTCTGTATAAAAATGACTGCAACCTACATTTTAGTTATAATTTCTTTGTTTATTATGTCGTGCATAATGTAAAATAATTTATTTTAAATACAGTCATCATCGGTATAGTAACAGTACTCCGCTAGATGACGCTGCGTGTATTTTACATCGCGCTTACGAAGTGTCGACGTAGACTAGGCGTCATGAATGGCAAGCTTTTTTCGGACGCCACTATGAAGTTTTATATGGAATACACAAAAGTTGCATCGCGTTTGTATACTGCGTAGTACTCCGCTAGATGGCGCTGCGTGTATTTTACATCGCGCTAACGAAGTGTGGACGTAGAATAGGCATCATGAATGGCAAGCTTTTTTCGAACGCCACTGTAAAGTTTTATATGGAATACACAAAAGTCGCGTCACGTTTGCATACTGCGTAACAGTACTCCGCTAGATGGCGCTGCGTGTATTTTACATCGCGCTAACGAAGTGTCGACGTAGAATAGCCATCATGAATGGCAAGCTTTTTTCGAACGCCACTATGAAGTTTTCTATGGAATACACAAAAGTTGCATCGCGTTTGTATACTGCGTAGTACTCCGCTAGATGGCGCTGCGTGTATTTTACATCGCGCTAACGAAGTGTGGACGTAGAATAGGCATCATGAATGGCAAGCTTTTTTCGAACGCCACTGTAAAGTTTTATATGGAATACACAAAAGTCGCGTCACGTTTGCATACTGCGTAACAGTACTCCGCTAGATGGCGCTGCGTGTATTTTACATTGCGCTAACGAAGTGTCGACGTAGAATAGCCATCATGAATGGCAAGCTTTTTTCGAACGCCACTATGAAGTTTTCTATGGAATACACAAAAGTTGCATCACGTTTGTATACTGCGTTACAGTACTCCGCGTGTATTTTATATCGCGCTAACGAAGTGTCGACGTAGAACAGGCATGATGAATGTCAAGTCAAATCGACAGTTCTTTTTCGAACTGTCAAAATGATCACCATTATGAAATTTTATATGAAATGCACAAAAGTTACATCACGTTTGTATACTGCCAAATCAATCGTTGTGTGACTTAACCTCGTATGTCCACGGTCTATGACTCAACATCGTATATGAAATGTATGTATTTTGTACGGAAATATATTTTTATGACACAACCTTGTAAGCCATTCTTCGAAGTTGGGTCACACAGCCAGCAAAATGACCTACTCTTAACCTATTTCCAATTTAATATTTTCTTCGGTTACCGCGAGGATTACTCATGAAATAAAACTATGAAAACGGATAAACTCGCGTATATTAACTAATTTTAACTTCATTCCGACGTTTCGAACACTTTACAGGGTTCGTGGTCTGCGGATGACTGACTATTTCCAATTTATTAAATAGATGTTCTGTATAAAAATTACTGCAACCTACATTTTAGTTATAATTTCTTCGTTTATTATGTCGTGCATAATGTAAAATAATTTATATTAAAAGTAGTCATCATCGCTATAGTAACAGTACTCCGCTAGATGACGCAGCGTGTATTTTACATCGCGTTAACGAAGTGTCGACGTTGAATTTTTTTGAACTGTAATTAGTTATTTCATTACTATACACACTTATATTATTGATAATAATGTCTATTAGAAATTCCATAGACATAATAACTTTCTTAATATGTACTATTCCCCTCTCTCTGCCCCTGAAAAGGATCAAATACATTATTTTTCTACTAAATCTTATTTACAAGATGTCTGTAATTTGTCAGGCCAACCATCAGAGCGAGACAGCACGACACCGGCACGCACTGTCGCTGCCCTGCTCTCGCGCCACCAGCACTTGTTCCCGCAATGGTTGCTTCTCGTTTGTTGCGCTCGAAGACACTGCAAAAGTCTCACCAAAATGTTCACAGGTGAGTTTATGCTCCGATAGGTGGCGCTCTACCGATCGAGGGGAATCCTACATCGCGCTAATGACTTGTAGATGAAGAATCTATAAGTAATGGCTGCGTGTGTGAGAGTAAGTTTATACAATGATCGTTGGTTTTCGTCTGTTGCGCTCGAAGACACTGCAAAAGTCGTACTAAAATGTTCACAGGTGAGTTTATGCTCCGATAGGTGGCGTTGTGCGGGCCGAGGTGAATCCTGCATCGCGCTAATGAGTTGTAGATGAAGAATCTATAAGTAATGGCTGCGTGTGTGAGAGTAAGTTTATACAATGATCGTTGCTTCTCGTCTGTTGCGGTCGAAGACACTGCAAAAGTCTTACCAAAATGTTCACAGGTGAGTTTATGCTCCGATAGGTGGCGTTGTGTCGACCGAGGTGAATCCTACATCGCGCTAATGACTTGTAGATGAAGAATCTATAAGTAATGGCTGCGTGTGTGAGAGTAAGTTTATACAATGATCGTTGCTTCTCGTCTGTTGCGCTCGAAGACACTGCAAAAGTCTTACCAAAATGTTCACAGATGAGTTTATGCTCCGATAGGTGGCGTTGTGTCGACCGAGGTGAATCCTGCATCGCGCTAATGACTTGTAGATGAAGAATCTATAAGTATAGCTGCGTGTGTGAGAGTAAGTTTATACAATGATCGTTGTTTCTCGTCTGTTGCGCTCGAAGACACTGCAAAAGTCTCACCAAAATGTTCACAGGTGAGTTTATGCCCCGATAGGTGGCGCTATACCGACCGAGGTGAATCCTACATCGCGCTAATGGGTTGTAGATGAAGAATCTATAAGTAATGGCTGCGTGTGTGAGAGTAAGTTTATACAATGATCGCTGCTTCTCGTCTGTTGCGCTCGAAGACACTGCAAAAGTCTCACCAAAATGTTCACAGGTGAGTTTATGCTCCGATAGGTGACGTTGTGTGGGCCGAGGTGAATCCTACATCGCGCTAATGACTTGTAGATGAAGAATTTATAAGTAATGGCTGCGTGTGTGAGAGTAAGTTTATACAATGATCGTTGCTTCTCGTCTGTTGCGGTCGAAGACACTGCAAAAGTCTTACTAAAATGTTCACAGGTGAGTTTATGCTCCGATAGGTGGCGCTATACCGACCGAGGTGAATCCTACATCGCGCTAATGACTTGTAGATGAAGAATCTATAAGTAATGGCTGCGTGTGTGAGAGTAAGTTAATACAATGATCCGCTAGATGCCATTGTGTGATTACTAGATCGCGCTATCATAGCGCCGATATACAATCTATAAGCAATGTAAGTAAAAATGTGGTGCATTTGAATAATCTGTTGGTATAGTGTTTTACATTTTTTTTTATTCTACTGTCGATTGGTATTCTTTGTTTGTGGAACAACTCAAATTGTTTTCTTAATTATTTTCCCACTCACCTCTGGCGTTGGAAAACTTCGGTGGTTTTTGTTTGGTATATGACATCTAATATTTAGATTAGTATTAAATAAATAAACCTAAAAATGGTTTATTATATGACTTTCATTCATAATTACTTAAAGAGAAAATTACAATAAAATAAATAAAATTAAAACTAAATAAATATTGGTATACATTTATAATCTGGATTATTGTGATACTATACGGCACATACTGTTGACACCTTACTCTCGCGCCATCAGCACCTTCTTACCGCAATGGTTGCTGCGCTCTTAGACACTCGAACAGTCACACCAAGATGTTCACAAGTGGATTGTTATTAGGTGAATGTCATAATGCCCCAATAGATGGCGCTGTGTCGACCAACGCGAATACCACATCGCGCTAACAAAGTTTCGACGCAAGACCTGAAAGTATTTCACCAGAGATTACACACATATGTAAATAAAGTACCAAAAAAATAGTGAACGAATGAATGACTTTATGTGTATGTGACTTGCGTCAAAATATTGAAGCAAATCCCTTGATCTAACTTTTCGGGCATTCTTACAATTGCAATTTGATTTGCTATCAGTACGAAAAAAGAAGAGTAATTTCAAATTCCCCTTTTGTTTACATGACATATATGTTGATGTGTGTGTGACCTCTACCCTCGTAGAGCTACCTATAATAGCCGATTATCTGCGAGCAAGTTTACACAATTCTCCGCTAGATGCCGGTGTGAGTATCCTACATCGCGCTTATAAAATGTGACAGTGTTATCTATAAGTAATGGTTGCTCGAGTGCTAGTGAATAAATAAATAAATAAAAATAAAATAAATATCTTGGGACATCTTACACAAATCAACCTAGTCCCACGGTAAGCTCAATTAAGGCTTGTGATGTGGGTACCAGGCGACGATATATATAATAGATAGATACATATAGATACTTAAATACATAGACCAGCCATGACCAAGGAACAAATATTTGTGATAAATAAATACACAAATAATGCCCTCGCCGGGATTCGAACCCGGAACCTCCAGCTTCGTAAGCAGGGTCACAACCAACTAGGCTACGGAGGCTGACAATGATCCGCTAGATGCCGCTGTGTGCTTACTAAATCACGCTATCATAATGTCGACGTAGAATCTATAATTTTTATAAACACATAATGTAGATTCATAATCTTTTGCCATCGTATTTCTACGGAAATGTTGGAAATCATAATGCTGTCACAATCTGCATCAATTGCACTGAAGTTGATTTGATTGAGACAGTAAGATCAATTCTGACATTTTCGTAAAAATACTATGGAAAAAGATTATTCACAGCCTTTGTAGCTCCTGCGATGCGGGCGGCTCCGAAAGATATGCTAATCCGTCTTGGCCACAGACTAAATAAGAGCAGAAGTATTACTGCAGAATAAATGCATCGTTGCGTATCGTATAGGTAGTTCCACGAGAGTTGAGGTCACGCACACCACACAACATCATCCTGTAAACACAAAGAGAATCCGAAATAAGTGTTATTTTTTCGAACTGATAGCAAATTTTATTGCAACTATAAGATTGACCAAAAAGTTTGTTCAAGGGATCTCCTTCATTTTTACGCAAGTCATATCACGTCATTAACAATTTTTTTGCAATTAGTACTTTCTTTAGAAGTGTTGCAATCAATCATTCACCTCAACTCTGGTTAAACTTTACCTGAAGTAGCGACGAGGCGGAAACCCGAAGTGACACGCCCGTTTGGGTCATTTCTCCAGGACATGTCACCAGTTTTATGGTTAATTATTAGGTTTGAGAGATTTGTATTGTTTATATTGATTTAAACTTTAAAGATTATTACTCATACTTTAACCACAAACGGGTCTTAATCGCGTAAACTTACGTTTAATTTTATCCTGACGTTTCGGGCATAACATTACACCCGTAGTTGTAGTCAGGCTCATTCAATTTGTATTTTTTTTTACAGGATTCAGGAAGATAACTTTGGATGAGCTTCAAAGGGCGCACGTGTCTGCCGATGTTCAGAGATACGTGTTGTCGCGACTCGATACCGAACCTAGACTCAGGTACTGCGACCATATATAACATGGACGTCTAACGCCAGCTCAAAAATGCCCCCTAACACAAATTAATCAATTGTGCCAAGATGGGCAGGACATAGCGCTTTTCATAACATAACACTGCGCATATTTTGGCGCAACATCTTTGACAAATGTTTGTAGAATATAGCTAATCAAAACTTTCATGGACCAATCACAACTATTTTTAAATGGCGGTTTAAGTTTTTATAGGTTGATATTGAAATTCATTACCGTAATGCATTGAAGAGGGGGTGACATTTGTTAACAAAAATTCAGGACCGTTTTTGTTAGGCAATTTAGTATGGCGTGCGGCTTCCATGCTTTATTTATTCGTAGCTCAGGTAGTATTACTTAATTTAAATTATCGTGCGACATTATTATAACTCACTTATGGGCATTTTTACTTTTTGAGTTATCCAATTAGCGCGAAGTTAAAAAACCTTAATTTCAGTCAGCTTCGTAACGACAATTAAGTACAATATCTTAAGGAAGTTAAACTCGATCGGCGTCTTTATATTATAATATGGCTTATGCCCGCTTTCCACTGAGAGCGGAGCGGACTAATTATAATGTCCATATTATTGCAAACAATGACGCACATTCGTCCGATCCCGGAACATAATACAGACTGTGATTTTCTCTATAAAAATGGTATGATTCAAGGCTCGGAACCGTTTTCTTTTCGAGAAGCTCGGAATAGCACAATATTTAAAATATTATGTAACACAACATGCTACAATAATAGTGAACTGTTCGCGATCCAGGTGTACGATACAAACCCGAACAGGGCTTAACGTCACCTTATGTTATACTTTGTAACGCTTTTTATGCAATAAAATAAATAAATAATAAAAATGTTTTATATTCTATATGTAGTACTCAAAATGTTATGAAATTACCAACGTCGTATTTTTAAATTACTCCATTAACAAAGAATTGATATACCGAAGAACAAAAAAGATCGAATTTGAAATCTTTTGTATGGAGTAAAAACCGGTATCGGAGCCCTGCTATGCTATTCTCTTATTCGCACATACGACGCTGTTTCGTCAACGAGCTCGACGTCGAGACAGCCTTGTCTAACATCCTAGTTGTTTGATTTGACATTAGGAATCGAGGCTGTGAGCGAGGTTGTGGGCGAGTTCGCCGCTGTTTTTCGTTAGAGAATACGAAGCTCGTACATTAGACGTCAAACTCTGACGCAGTGTAGTTCCAGCTCACGCATTCGTCGCCGAGCGCTAGTGTCGTTTAAAGTACATTAGTGAATACCATTTTTAGGCTCGACGCTGCCGCAGCGCTGACACAGCGCTGACAGCAAGGCGGTTTCCTTAGTGAATAACACTGCAAGTATGATTGTCCTCAGAGCTCGGGTGTCTCACGACGCAACGGCGGCGGCTGCCGCGGCGGCGGCGCTCGACCATCTCCGAATCAAGAGCGATGGCTGCCTGCTGTATCTAGAGAAGGTATCTCATCTTAGTTTTCTGTCAGCCTCCGCAGTAGGGTGTCCCCTATTTTACGAGTTTTAGAAATTAATAACGCATACCCCCTAAATCGGTTTCTTTTACCTCAAAACACATTGAAAAAAAATTCAGTTCATTTCTGTAACTGCAACCCGTGCCGCCTTTCATGCCACTTTCCTATACAATGTATGAAAGTGAACAAATTTTTTTTCGTTTTTTTTTATTATTTTCTATGGCATTAAAATATACTACTGTCTTATAAACATTTTATCAAAAAATTAACTTGATGAGAACAGAAAAACAATACATTATTATCAACTTACTGTTTGACTATTTTTTTTCATAGTAATTTGAATGGGAATTTCAGACGATAGTCGGCACGGGTTCCTGTTACAGGAATGAGCTGATTTTTTTTTCAGTGTGTTTTGGGGTTATAAAAGCCGATTTAGGGGGTATGCGTTATTCATTTCTAAAATTCGTAAAATAGGGGACACCCTACTCCGCAGCCTAATTGGCAGTACACGTCGGGCTTTGCTCGCGGGTACTCCATGATGAGGATCCTCTAAATGGATCTAATTTTTAATAAAGAGGTTCGGTAGGACAGGGTCAGCTTAGTGTCAGAGTAACTGCAAATATGTTGTAACAATGTGTGTTTCTGAACTTAAATATTTTTTTTTTTCTGAAAATAAATAAAATTCTTTCTGAAATAAATTTATGTTATGTTATGTTATGTTCTAAATGGATCGAAACATGTCTAGCAATTATTGACTAAAATTACGTGAGTAACTCGTTTGATCAATATTTAAATTCGTCTGTCTCCGTAGCCTAATTGGCAGTGACCCTGCCTACGAAGCTGGAAGTTCCGGGTTCGAATCCCGGCGAGGGCATTATTTGTGTATTTATTTTATCACAAATATTAGATCAGGTGGAGTGGAGCCACTTTGTTATGCCAACGTTATTTTTATTGGGTCGGCAACGCGCATGTGACACCCTGAGGTTGCAGGCGCCCATAGGCTACGGTGACTGCTTTCCATCAGGCGGGCCGTATGCTTGTTTGCCACCGACGTGGTATAAAAAAAAAAAATATATTGCTTGGTCATGGCTGTATATGTATTTAAGTATCTAAATGTATCTATATGTATTTATCTATTATATATATCGTCGCCTGGTACCCACATCACAATCCTTATTTAAGCTTACCGTGGGACTAGGTCGATTTGTGTAAAGATGTCCAAAAATATTTATTTATTATTAAATAATAGAGTAATGTAAAACTTCAGTAATAAAAAACCAATTTACTTTATTTTATTTATAACTAATAATTCAGTGCCCTGGTAATATCTAAAATCAAATCTCATTATTTTTATTGTGAAGTGATTGAAGATAATTTTCTACAGGTATTAGATGGAGTGGCAGATGGCTTCATAGCGCTTCGGGAAATAAAAGAGATACCGGGAACTCTGAACGGGTTGTATCTATGGTTGGCGCAGAGGTTATTCCATGGACGGAGATTTACTAAGGTACCATTGTGATCTATACTCTTTTTGGTTAGGTATTTAACTAAATGTAAACATTCTTGTAGTATCTTTTCATTGATGCATTTAATAATTCAAACTCGGTACTTAATGAACAGAGCCCGGAAAATCCACAGCAAAAGAAAAGACTGTCGCAATCAATCTAGGTTGAGAAACATTTTTTTATCGATATCGATTAAGTTATGTCTAAAATAACCATAGCGATTTGTTTCGGTACATTATTTTGTAATCATTCAAGCCAAACGCAAAAGTAATAGTTAGTTAAGGGTTTGTTTTATATGTGTTGTTTCATCTAAAATGCAACGTAACTTATATTATCAACGTGACTTATATTTCATATTCAGTAATAACCCTTCTCTTTTGCCTTGGCTGTAGACGGGTGATAAAGACGTAACCAGCCTAATTGGGAATAATAGACACTTCAGAAAATTAATACTCCATCACATTGAATGTCATTATTGTAATTTCATTGCGTATAACAGCGATAAAATATAAGTTGTGTCTCTGTACTTAATTATTATTTGTATCTTAAAACGGTTTGAAACGGACGTGGTTGATATAAAAACTTACTCGATATCGATAATCAAATGTTTCTCACCCTAGTTTCATTGACACAGTCTTTTGTTTTGCTATGGATTTTCCGACTCAAAACAATGTAAATCACTGTACATATTTCCTTGTTATATCATATACATCTGCTAAAACATATTTTCTATTCGTAGTTTTTAATAACAAGATACTGCAAAATTGTTTACATTTAGTACCTATATTTTCCTCGTGTTAATGAGGTGACAAAATTTTGTATTCTGCTCGTCTGCAAAGTTGTTTTGCGTCTCGTGCCTTAATGCCCGCCTTTTACTTCGAGCGGAACGGACTCATTAATGGCGTCGTTTAACTTACACCGCTGGTGTGACTTACAGCCGTCAACTGCATACTAGCACTTGGCCAGCGATGAACGAGAAACGGAGCCATTAATGAGTCCGTTCTGCTCACAGTGGAAGGCGGGCATAAAAGTCCTTGCTATGCTCAGAATCGTATTTTTTAAACAATTATTGTCTCCACTCATAGTTTACATCTGAAACCCTTCACTTACTAGGCTTTCAATACTAACACGAAATAACAGCAGTCATACATCATCATCATATCAGCCGAAAGACGTCCATTGATGAACATCCTCCCCCAAAGATTGCCACAATGACCGGCCCTGTGCCACCCGAATCCAGCGGACTCCTGCGACCTTCACCACTTCTAGGAGTCTCTCTGCGAGATTAAAAATGAGACCATAGTAACCGAAATAGCTTTCCGAATCGCTAAACTGTAGTGGCAGTGGGCGGGGCACATTGCGCGTAGAACCGATGGCCGTTGGGGCGGGAAGGTTCTCGAGTGGCGGCCAAAGATCGGAAGGCGTAGTCATACATACTAAATCGATATTTGTTTGATTATAAATAATAATAATAAATAATAAATATCTTGGGACATCTTACACAAATCGACCTAGTCCCACGGTAAGCTCAATTAAGGCTTGTGATGTGGGTACCAGGCGACGATATATATAATGGATAGATACATATAGATACTTAAATACATACACAGGCACGACTAAGGAACAAATATTTGTGATAAATAAATACACAAATAATGCCCTCGCCGGGATTTGAACCCGGAACCTCCGGCTTCGTAGGCAGGGTCACTACCCACTAGGCTACGGAGGCTGACAGATTGATTATAAACGTATTTTCGCAGGTCCGTCTCTTACTAGACGTGTTGCTCGCGGCCCGTTGCGGAGTGACAGAAGAGATGCTCTACAAATGTCTCCTCACCAAGGAGTACAGTGTCACTAGAGAGGACTTCAACCGACGACTGCATTTACTGAGGAGGTATGAACATGTCCCAACAGGTCCGTCTCCTAGACGTGTCGCTCGCGGCCCGTTGAGTGACAGAAGAGATGCTCTACAAATGTCTCCTCACCCAATGATATAATAAGTAAAGATATGCTACACCGGCTCTAAAATTGAAGCGCGCAGATTGTGATAATTCTAACAATCGCTCTTAGTCCTACCCAGACCACCGAGAGGTGTGTACCACTGCCGAGTTCTCGCAAATCACATGAACTGCGCCCTAAAATGTCATTTTATGTTATACAATAGTGAAAACCACAAAATAAAATGCAAAAATGCCCTTAACATCACACATCATGCGCAGTTAACTGAATTATATATATTTTTTTCATTTTATTATTTATTGATAATAAATAGGACGCCATTTTGACGTTTTTGACTGACTTAGAGAAAAAGATAAGCTTATGCGGTTTAAAATCGAGAGTAACAAAGATAAAACAATGTTTATCAATAAAGGAATGCACGCGCGATTGTCAAGTGCTAGTTGTCTCTTTTTTATTTATAAAATACGAGTATATGTATTTTGCCATCTCTTTTACGCATTTTGAAATATGAAGATAGGCGTATGTCAACTGTCAATAAATTGTAGGTGTATGATGTGAAGTATTTATTTCGCTCATTTTGTTAGAGTATAACCGTATCTTTACTTATATATCATTGTCCTCACCAAGGAGTACAGTGTCACTAGAGAGGACTTCAACCGACGACTGCATTTACTCAGGAGGTATGAACATGTCCCAACAGGTCTGTCTCCTAGACGTGTCGCTCGCGGCCCGTTGAGTGACAGAAGAGTCTCTACAAATGTCTCCTCACCAAGGAGTACAGTGTCACTAGAGAGGACTTCAACCGACGACCAATGATATATAAGTAAAGATACGTTATACTCTAACAAAATGAGCGAAATAAATACTTCACATCATACACCTACAATTTATTGACAGTTGACATAAACCTATCTTCATACTTCAAAATGCGTAAAAGAGATGGCAAAATACATATACTCGTATTTAATAAATAAAAAAGAGACAACTAGCATTTGACAATCGCTCGTGCATTCTTAAGGTTGTTATTGATAAACATTGTTTTATCTTTGTTACTCTCGATCTTAAACAGCATAAGCTTGTCTTTTTCTCTAAGTCAGTCAAAAACGTCAAAATGGCGTCCTATTTATTTTCCATAAATAGTAAAATTGTTAAAAATATATGATAATTGCGCGTGATGTGTGATGTTAAGGGCATTTTTGCATTTTATTTTGTGGTTTTCACTATTGTATAACATAAAATGACATTTTAGGGCGCAGTTCATGTGATTTGCGAGAACTCTGTTGTTGTCACAGTGGTACACACCTCTCGGTGGTCTGGGTAGGACTAAGAGCGATTGTTAGAATTATCACAATCTGAGCGCTTCAATTTTAGAGCTGGTGTAACATATCTTTACTTATTATATCATTGTCCTCACCAAGGAGTACAGTGTCACTAGAGAGGACTTCAACCGACGACTGCATTTACTGAGGAGGTATGAACATGTCCCAACAGGTCTGTCTCCTAGACGTGTCGCTCGCGACCCGTTGTGGTGACAGAAGAGATGCTCTACAAATGTCTCCTCACCAAGTACAGTGTCACTAGAGAGGACTTCAACCGACGACTGCATTTACTGAGGAGGTATGAACATGTCCCAACAGGTCCGTCTCCTAGACGTGTCGCTCGCGGCCCGTTGAGTGACAGAAGAGATGCTCTACAAATGTCTTCTCACCAAGTACAGTGTCACTAGAGAGGACTTCAAGCGACGACTGCATTTACTCAGGAGGTATGAACATGTCCCAACAGGTCTGTCTCCTAGACGTGTCGCTCGCGGCCCGTTGAGTGACAGAAGAGATGCTCTACAAATGTCTCCTCACCAAGTACAGTGTCACTAGAGAGGACTTCAACCGACGACTGCATTTACTGAGGAGGTATGAACATGTCGCAACAGGTCCGTCTCCTAGACGTGTCGCTCGCGGCCCGTTGAGTGACAGAAGAGATGCTCTACAAATGTCTCCTCACCAAGGAGTACAGTGTCACTAGAGAGGACTTCAACCGACGACCAATGATATAATAAGTAAAGATATGCTACACCGGCTCTAAAATTGAAGCGCTCAGATTGTGATAATTCTAACAATCGCTCTTAGTCCTACCCAGACCACCGAGAGGTGTGTACCACTGCCGAGTTCTCGCAAATCACATGAACTGCGCCCTAAAATGTCATTTTATGTTATACAATAGTGAAAACCACAAAATAAAATGCAAAAATGCCCTTAACATCACACATCATGCGCAGTTAACTGAATTTTTTTCCATTTTATTATTTATTGATAATAAATAGGACGCCATTTTGACGAATTTGACTGACTTAGAGAAAAAGACAAGCTTATGCGGTTTAAAATCGAGAGTAACAAAGATAAAACAATGTTTATCAATAAAGGAATGCACGCGCGATTGTCAAGTGCTAGTTGTCTCTTTTTTATTTATAAAATACGAGTATATGTATTTCGCCATCTCTTTTACGCATTTTGAAATATGAAGATAGGCGTATGTCAACTGTCAATAAACTGTAGGTGTATGATGTGAAGTATTTATTTCGCTCATTTTGTTAGAGTATAACGTATCTTTACTTATATATCATTGTCCTCACCAAGGAGTACAGTGTCACTAGAGAGGACTTCAACCGACGACTGCATTTACTCAGGAGGTATGAACATGTCCCAACAGGTCTGTCTCCTAGACGTGTCGCTCGCGGCCCGTTGTGGTGACAGAAGAGATGCTCTACAAATGTCTCCTCACCAAGGAGTACAGTGTCACTAGAGAGGACTTCAACCGACGACTGCATTTACTCAGGAGGTATGAACATGTTCCAACAGGTTCATAATTATAAAGTTTGAACTGTAACTATATATTAAGCTTATCGAATTGTACAGGTAAGTTCACTAAAGCTGGCACGAATTAAATGAACGACATGAATGACATCTTTAATTTTATTGTGTATAGTTGGCCGTCCTATATCGAGGGTCGGGTGGTCAAACCCGATAAGTCGAGCAAACAGGTTTTTTATTTATTTTATTTATTAAGAAGTTCAACAGCGTTTACATAAAATGAAGACAATTAGTAACTACAGTAAGCATAGCCAATAACAGAACTCTCTTAATTATACAGTGTAAATTGATAGTCTGAGTTTGGATTTGACACTTGCGCAATCCTTAAATACTAAAATAAGATTAGGATGAGATAGAAGAACAACAGGACTAAGATAGTGTAAAAAGTAACCAAATATCGATTAAAAATACAGAATTTTGATTTTATAGAAGGTCCAACAATCTAGTTGTTCCATTCCGTGCTAAAGAACGAATCTCTTGAAGCGGGTTTGAAAGGTAGGTATGTGTGTGTGTATGTGTGTGCGTGGCGTGTGTGTGTCAAATACGAACTATATGACATTCACGTGAGGTTGTTATTTCAAAGAAGAAATATCTCGACTTATTGGAATTGACCACGCAACCCTCGATATGTGGTACTGTCCTTTTGTCATCCACACATAGATACTTCCCGTCACTTACTCGATCCATTCGTATACTTATTTTATTAATTGTTTACAGGATATTAGTAATGGAGCGTTCTACCGGCTACCTCTCCATTTTCCACCACTCCTTCGCCGTCTGGCTTCTAGACGTGAAACATTGTACACGACGGTACCTGTGCTGCCCCGCTGACGGTCACGCCGCCCTAGCTATGTACTACACGCTGCTGGCTAAAAGGTACTTTATAATGGACACTGGGCAACAGGGCTCCCATGGTCCCGCCGCTCTCGCCATAAATTATGCTCTGATGGCTAAAAAGTACTTTATAATGGACACTGGGAAACACTAGGTTGCTAGGCTCGCCATATACAACACTGTTGGTGTTGTACTTTATAATGGCCACTGGGCGACAATAGGTCACTACTAGACTTACAATCTAGAAGGCACATTAGGTCACTCCCCCATATACTAGTCTGATGGCTAAAAAGTACTTTATAATGTACACTGGGAATCACTAGGTTGCTAGGCTCGCCTTATACAACACTGTTGGTGTTGTACTTTAAAATGGCCACTGGGCGACAATTGGTCACTACTAGACTTACAATCTAGAAGGCACATTCGGTCACTCCCCCATATACTAGTCTTCTGGCTAAAAGGTACTTTATAATGGACACTGGGCAACAGGGCTCTCATGGTCCCGCCGCTCTCGACATAAATTATGCTCTGATGGCTGAAAAGTACTTTATAATGGACACTGGGAAACACTAGGTTGCTAGGCTCGCCATATATAACACTGTTGGTGTAGTACTTTAAAATGGCCACTGGGCGACAATAGGTCACTACTAGACTTACAATCTAGAAGGCACATTCGGTCACTCCCCCATATACTAGTCTGCTGGCTAAAAGGTACTTTATAATGGACACTGGGCAACAGGGCTCCCATGGTCCCGCCGCTTTAGCCATAAATTATGCTCTGATGGCTAAAAAGTATTTTATAATGGACACTGGGAAACACTAGGTTTCTAGGCTCGCAATATACAACACTGTTGGTGTTGTACTTTATAATGGACACTGGGCAACAGGGCTCCTAGATGTAAACGCCGCCCTAGCTATGTACTACACGCTGCTGGCTAAAAGGTACTTTATAATGGACACTGGGCAACAGGGCTCCTCGACGTGAAGCATTGTACACGACGGTACCTGTGCTGCCCCGCTGACGGTCACGCCGCCCTAGCTATGTACTACACGCTGCTGGCTAAAAGGTACTTTATAATGGACACTGGGCAACAGGGCTCCCATGGTCCCGCCGCTCTCGCCATAAATTATGCTCTGATGGCTAAAAAGTACTTTATAATGGACACTGGGAAACACTAGGTTTCTAGGCTCGCCATATAAAACACTGTTGGTGTAGTACTTTAAAATGGCCACTGGGCGACAATAGGTCACTACTAGACTTACAATCTAGAAGGCACATTCGGTCACTCCCCCATATACTAGTCTTCTGGCTAAAAGGTACTTTATAATGGACACTGGGCAACAGGGCTCCCATGGTCCCGCCGCTCTCGCCATAAATTATGCTCTGATGGCTAAAAAGTACTTTATAATGGACACTGGGAAACACTAGGCTCACCATATTATATAACACTGTTGGTGTAGTACTTTAAAATGGCCACTGGGCGACAATAGGTCACTACTAGACTTACAATCTAGAAGGCACATTCGGTCACTCCCCCATATACTAGGCTGCTGGCTAAAAGGTACTTTATAATGGACACTGGGCAACAGGGCTCCCATGGTCTCGCCGCTCTAGCCTTAAATTATACTCTGCTGGCTAAAAAGTACTTTATAATGGACACTGGGCAACAGGGCTCCCATGGTCCCGCCGCTCTAGTCATAAATTATACTCTGCTGGCTAAAAAGTACTTTATAATGGACACTGGGAAACACTAGGTTTCTAGGCTCGCTATATAATATAACACTGTTGGTGTAGTACTTTAAAATGGCCACTGGGCGACAATTGGTCACTACTAGACTTACAATTTTTAAATTATACTCTGATGGCTAAAAAGTACTTTATAATGGACACTGGGAATCACTAGGTTGCTAGGCTCGCCGTATACAACACTGTTGGTGTAGTACTTTATAATGGACACTGGGCAACAGGGCTCCCATGGTCCCGCCGCTCTCGCCATAAATTATACTCTGAAGGCTAAAAAGTACTTTATAATGGACACTGGGAAACACTAGGTTTCTAGGCTCGCCATATATAACACTGTTGGTGTTGTACTTTAAAATGGCCACTGGGCAACAGGGCTCCTAGACGTGAAGCATTGTACCCGACGGTACCTGTGCTGCCCCGCTGACGGTCACGCCGCCCTAGCTATGTACTACACGCTGCTGGCTAAAAGGTACTTTATAATGGACACTGGGCAAGTGAAGCACTGCACCCGACGGTTCCTGTGCTGCCCCGCTGACGGTCACGCCGCCCTAGCTATGTACTACACGCTGCTGGCTAAAAGGTACTTTATAATGGACACTGGGCAACAGGGCTCCCATGGCCCCGCCGCTCTCGCCATAAATTATGCTCTGATGGCTAAAAAGTACTTTATAATGGACACTGGGAAACACTAGGTTGCTAGGCTCGCCATATACAACACTGTTGATGTAGTACTTTAAAATGGCTACTACTACACGCTGCTGGCTAAAAGGTACTTTATAATGGACACTGGGCAACAGGGCTCCCATGGTCCCGCCGCTCTAGCCATAAATTATACTCTGATGGCTAAAAAGTACTTTATAATGGACACTGGGAAACACTAGGTTTCTAGGCTCGCCATATACAACACTGTTGGTGTAGTACTTTAAAATGGCCACTGGGCGACAATAGGTCACTACTAGACTTACAATCTAGAAGGCACATTCGGTCACTCCCCCATATACTAGTTTGCTGGCTAAAAGGTACTTTATAATGGACACTGGGCAACAAGGCTCCCATGGTCCCGCCGCTCTCGCCATAAATTATACTCTGATGGCTAAAAAGTACTTTACAATGGACACTGGGAAACACTAGGTTTCTAGGCTCGCCATATATAACACTGTTGGTGTAGTACTTTATAATGGACACTGGGCAACAGGGCTCCTCGACGTGAAGCATTGTACACGACGGTACCTGTGCTGCCCCGCTGACGGTCACGCCGCCCTAGCTATGTACTACACGCTGCTGGCTAAAAGGTACTTTATAATGGACACTGGGCAACAGGGCTCCCATGGTCCCGCCGCTCTCGCCATAAATTATGCTCTGATGGCTAAAAAGTACTTTATAATGGACACTGGGAAACACTAGGTTGCTAGGCTCGCCATATACAACACTGTTGGTGTTGTACTTTATAATGGACACTGGGCAACAGGGCTCCTAGACGTGAAGCATTGTACACGACGGTACCTGTGCTGCCCCGCTGACGGTCACGCCGCCCTAGCTATGTACTACACGCTGCTCGCTAAAAGGTACTTTATAATGGACACTGGGCAACAGGGCTCCTCGACGTGAAGCATTGTACACGACGGTACCTGTGCTGCCCCGCTGACGGTCACGCCGCCCTAGCTATGTACTACACGCTGCTGGCTAAAAGGTACTTTATAATGGACACTGGGCAACAGGGCTCCTCGACGTAAAGCATTGTACACGACGGTACCTGTGCTGCCCCGCTGACGGTCACGCCGCCCTAGCTATGTACTACACGCTGCTGGCTAAAAGGTACTTTATAATGGACACTGGGCAACAGGGCTCCTCGACGTGAAGCATTGTACACGACGGTACCTGTGCTGCCCCGCTGACGGTCACGCCGCCCTAGCTATGTACTACACGCTGCTGGCTAAAAGGTACTTTATAATGGACACTGGGCAACAGGGCTCCTCGACGTGAAGCATTGCACACGACGGTACCTGTGCTGCCCCGCTGACGGTCACGCCGCCCTAGCTATGTACTACACGCTGCTGGCTAAAAGGTACTTTATAATGGACACTGGGCAACAGGGCTCCTCGACGTAAAGCATTGTACACGACGGTACCTGTGCTGCCCCGCTGACGGTCACGCCGCCCTAGCTATGTACTACACGCTGCTGGCTAAAAGGTACTTTATAATGGACACTGGGCAACAGGGCTCCTCGACGTAAAGCATTGTACACGACGGTACCTGTGCTGCCCCGCTGACGGTCACGCCGCTCTAGCTATGTACTACACGCTGCTGGCTAAAAGGTACTTTATAATGGACACTGGGCAACAGGGCTCCCATGGTCCCGCCGCTCTCGTCATAAATTATACTCTGATGGCTAAAAAGTACTTTATAATGGACACTGGGAAACACTAGGTTTCTAGGCTCGCCATATATAACACTGTTGGTGTTGTACTTTATAATGGACACTGGGCAACAGGGCTCCCATGTTCCCGCCGCTCTCGCCATAAATTATGCTCTGATGGCTAAAAAGTACTTTATAATGGACACTGGGAATCACTAGGTTGCTAGACTCGCCATATACAACACTGTTGGTGTTGTACTTTATAATGGACACTGGGCAACAGGGCTCCCATGGTCCCGCCGCTCTAGCCATAAATTATACTCTGCTGGCTAAAAAGTACTTTATAATGGACACTGGGAAACACTAGGTTTCTAGGCTCGCCATATATAACACTGTTGGTGTTGTACTTTATAATGGACACTGGGCAACAGGGCTCCCATGGTCCCGCCGCTCTAGCCAAATATTATACTCTGATGGCTAAAAAGTACTTTATAATGGACACTGGGAAACACTAGGTTGCTAGGCTCGCCATATATAACACTGTTGGTGTAGTACTTTATAATGGACACTGGGCAACAGGGCTCCTCGACGTGAAGCACTGCACCCGACGGTACCTGTGCTGCCCCGCTGACGGTCACGCCGCCCTAGCTATGTACTACACGCTGCTGGCTAAAAGGTACTTTATAATGGACACTGGGCAACAGGGCTCCAATAGCCCCGCCGCTTCAGCCATAAATTATACTCTGCTGGCTAAAAAAGTACTTTATAATGGACACTGGGAAACACTAGGTTGCTAGGCTCGCCATATACAACACTGTTGGTGTAGTACTTTAAAATGGCCACTGGGCGACAATTGGTCACTACTAGACTTACAATCTAGAAGGCACATTCGGTCACTCCCCATATACTAGTCTGCTGGCTAAAAGGTACTTTATAATGGACACTGGGCAACAGGGCTCCCATGGTCCCGCCGCTCTCGCCATAAATTATACTCTGTTGGCTAAAAAGTACTTTATAATGGACACTGGGAAACACTAGGTTGCTAGGCTCGCCATATACAACACTGTTGGTGTTGTACTTTATAATGGACACTGGGCAACAGGGCTCCCATGGTCCCGCCGCTCTCGCCATAAATTATACTCTGATGGCTAAAAAGTACTTTATAATGGACACTGGGAAACACTAGGTTGCTAGGCTCGCCATATACAACACTGTTGGTGTTGTACTTTATAATGGACACTGGGCAACAGGGCTCCCATGGTCCCGCCGCTCTCGCCATAAATTATACTCTGCTGGCTAAAAAGTACTTTATAATGGACACTGGGAATCACTAGGTTGCTAGGCTCGCCATATACAACACTGTTGGTGTTGTACTTTATAATGGACACTGGGCAATAGGGCTCCCATGGTCCCGCCGCTTTAGCCATAAATTATACTCTGATGGCTAAAAAGTACTTTATAATGGACACTGGGAAACACTGGGTTGCTAGGCTCGCCATATACAACACTGTTGGTGTAGTACTTTATAATGGCCACTGGGCGACAGTAGGTCACTACTAGACTTACAATCTAGAAGGCACATTCGGTCACTCCCCCATATACTAGTCAGCTGGCTAAAAGGTACTTTATAATGGACACTGGGCAACAGGGCTCCCATGGTCCCGCCGCTCTCGCCATAAATTATGCTCTGATGGCTAAAAAGTACTTTATAATGGACACTGGGAAACACTAGGTTGTTAGGCTCGCCATATACAACACTGTTGGTGTAGTACTTTAAAATGGCCACTGGGCGACAATTGGTCACTACTAGACTTACAATCTAGAAGGCACATTCGGTCACTCCCCCATATACTAGTATGCTGGCTAAAAGGTACTTTATAATGGACACTGGGCAACAGGGCTCCCATGGTCCCGCCGCTCTCGCCATAAATTATACTCTGCTGGCTAAAAAAGTACTTTATAATGGACACTGGGAAACACTAGGTTGCTAGACTCGCCATATAAAACACTGTTGGTGTTGTACTTTATAATGGACACTGGGCAACAGGGCTCTAGCCATAAATTATGCTCTGCGGGCTAAAAAGTACTTTATAATGTACACTGGGCAACAGGGCTCCCATGGTCCCGCCGCTCTCGCCATAAATTATACTCTGCTGGCTAAAAAGTACTTTATAATGGACACTGGGAATCACTAGGTTGCTAGGCTCGCCATATACAACACTGTTGGTGTTGTACTTTATAATGGACACTGGGCAACAGGGCTCCCATGGTCCCGCCGCTCTCGCCATAAATTATACTCTGCTGGCTAAAAAGTACTTTATAATGGACACTGGGAATCACTAGGTTGCTAGGCTCGCCATGTACAACACTGTTGGTGTTGTACTTTATAATGGACACTGGGCAACAGGGCTCCCATGTTCCCGCCGCTCTAGCCATAAATTATACTCTGATGGCTAAAAAGTACTTTATAATGGACACTGGGAAACACTGGGTTGCTAGGCTCGCCATATACAACACTGTTGGTGTAGTACTTTATAATGGCCACTGGGCGACAGTAGGTCACTACTAGACTTACAATCTAGAAGGCACATTCGGTCACTCCTCCATATACTAGTCTGATGGCTAAAAGGTACTTTATAATGGACACTGGGCAACAGGGCTCCCATGGTCCCGCCGCTTTAGCCATAAATTATACTGTGCTGGCTAAAAAGTACTTTATAATGGACACTGGGAAACACTAGGTTGCTAGACTCGCCATATAAAACACTGTTGGTGTTGTACTTTATAATGGACACTGGGCAACAGGGCTCTAGCCATAAATTATGCTCTGCGGGCTAAAAAGTACTTTATAATGGACACTGGGCAACAGGGCTCCCATGGTCCCGCCGCTCTCGCCATAAATTATACTCTGCTGGCTAAAAAGTACTTTATAATGGACACTGGGAATCACTAGGTTGCTAGGCTCGCCATATACAACACTGTTGGTGTTGTACTTTATAATGGACACTGGGCAACAGGGCTCCCATGGTCCCGCCGCTCTCGCCATAAATTATACTCTGCTGGCTAAAAAGTACTTTATAATGGACACTGGGAATCACTAGGTTGCTAGGCTCGCCATATACAACACTGTTGGTGTTGTACTTTATAATGGACACTGGGCGACAATAGGTCACTACTAGACTTACAATCTAGAAGGCACATTCGGTCACTCCCCCATATACTAGTCTTCTGGCTAAAAGGTACTTTATAATGGACACTGGGCAACAGGGCTCCCATGGCCCCGCCGCTTTAGCCATAAATTATACTGTGCTGGCTAAAAAGTACTTTATAATGGACACTGGGAAACACTAGGTTGCTAGACTCGCCATATACAACACTGTTGGTGTTGTACTTTATAATGGACACTGGGCAACAGGGCTCCCATGGCCCCGCCGCTTTAGCCATAAATTATACTGTGCTGGCTAAAAAGTACTTTATAATGGACACTGGGGAACACTAGGTTGCTAGACTCGCCATATACAACACTCTTGGTGTAGTACTTTAAAATGGCCACTGGGCGACAATAGGTCACTACTAGACTTACAATCTAGAAGGCACATTCGGTCACTCCCCCATATACTAGTCTTCTGGCTAAAAGGTACTTTATAATGGACACTGGGCAACAGGGCTCCCATGGCCCCGCCGCTTTAGCCATAAATTATACTGTGCTGGCTAAAAAGTACTTTATAATGGACACTGGGAAACACTAGGTTGCTAGACTCGCCATATACAACACTGTTGGTGTTGTACTTTATAATGGACACTGGGCAACAGGGCTCCCATGGCCCCGCCGCTTTAGCCATAAATTATACTGTGCTGGCTAAAAAGTACTTTATAATGGACACTGGGGAACACTAGGTTGCTAGACTCGCCATATACAACACTGTTGGTGTTGTACTTTATAATGGACACTGGGCAACAGGGCTCCCATGGTCCCGCCGCTCTAGCCATACATTATACTCTGCTGGCTAAAAAAGTACTTTATAATGGACACTGGGGAACACTAGGTTGCTAGACTCGCCATATACAACACTGTTGGTGTAGTACTTTATAATGGACACTGGGCAACAGGGCTCCCATGGTCCCGCCGCTCTAGCCATAAATTATACTCTGCTGGCAAAAAAAGTACTTTATAATGGACACTGGGGAACACTAGGTTGCTAGACTCGCCATATACAACACTGTTGGTGTTGTACTTTAAAATGGCTACTGGGCGACAATTGGTCACTACTAGACTTACAATCTAGAAGGCACATTCGGTCACTCCCCCATATACTAGTCTGTTAGCTAAAAGGTACTTTATAATGGACACTGGGCAACAATTGGTCACTACTAGACTTACAATCTAGAAGGCAATCTATGTACAGTCGACGTCAAAGATATCATTACGGTTTATGTGCCAAACATATATTTACACAACTTTATTGTCTTGACATTAAGGTCATGTAAATATATTTTTGGTGCCTAAACTGTAATGATATCTTTGACGTCGACGCTACACGCTGCTGGCTAAAAAAGTACTTTATAATGGACACTGGGAAACACTAGGTTTCTAGGCTCGCCATATACAACACTGTTGGTGTTGTACTTTATAATGGACACTGGGCAACAGGGCTCCCATGGTCCCGCCGCTTTAGCCATAAATTATACTCTGATGGCTAAAAAGTACTTTATAATGGACACTGGGAAACACTAGGTTGCTAGGCTCGCCGTATACAACACTGTTGGTGTAGTACTTTAAAATGGCCACTGGGCGACAATAGGTCACTACTAGACTTACAATCTAGAAGGCACATTCGGTCACTCCCCATATATTAGTCTGCTGGCTAAAAGGTACTTTATAATGGACACTGGGCAACAGGGCTCCCATGGTCCCGCCGCTCTCGCCATAAATTATGCTCTGATGGCTAAAAAGTACTTTATAATGGACACTGGGAAACACTAGGTTACTAGACTCGCCATATACAACACTGTTGGTGTAGTACTTTAAAATGGCCACTGGGCGACAATTGGTCACTACTAGACTTACAATCTAGAAGGCACATTCGGTCACTCCCCCATATACTAGTCTGCTAGCTAAAAGGTACTTTATAATGGACACTGGGCAACAGGGCTCCCATGGTCCCGCCGCTCTCGCCATAAATTATACTCTGCTGGCTAAAAAAGTACTTTATAATGGACACTGGGAAACACTAGGTTGCTAGACTCGCCATATACAACACTGTTGGTGTAGTACTTTATAATGGACACTGGGCAACAGGGCTCCTAGACGTGAAGAGCTGCACCCGACAGTACCTGTGCTGCCCCGCTGACGGTCACGCCGCCCTAGCTATGTACATTGCTTCTCAATTAACTTTTCGTAGAAAGTTAATTACTTTTAAAATTAGGATTTTTAAACAAATAATGCACATGGTTTGGCTAAGAATCTGCATCTCAATCCTCGGTTCAAATAAAAGCCTGCATCATGTTAACACACTGTGTAGTACATCGTTTTAGTATTTCTTGTTTGTGAATTTAATAAATGTGACTTGTTAAGGTGCAAGATTTATAATAGTTCTGTTGTGTATAATTTATAAGAACATCCTACATCGCAATAAATTATTGGTGTCAAACTGTCATCGGCACCAAAGTCTGCTTATAATAGGATTCTGGGTGACACTAGAGGACGCAAGATTAGCTTTGGAAAAGACAATATAAGGTGTACACAATAATGTTAAAAAATATGTCCCAGTGCGCTCTAATTCTGTGTCATAAGAACGTCGTAACATAGGTATTTATGGGCGGTTTCTGCGATACTTATTTTTGCACTCGACTGGACATGGAATGATAATTTGCGTCTCAGTACTGTTGTTTCTAAGCCGACAACGTTAGCGCGATCTATTTCGGCGGTGGCGTCATCTCTTGGCAACTTAGTGTACTATACCACTACAAATGCCATTTCAAGCTCTCGGTATTTACATCATCATCATAAACTTAAGAGCTAGGCTCTTGTCGGTGGAACAATTTCCACGCTTCTCTTTCCTGGGCTTTCTCCTTAACTGCTTGGTACGACACTACGTGCATTTTTTCTTTTATTTGGTCCATATAGGCCCTCTTTGGTCTTCCCCTCTGTCTCCTTCCCACAACTTTTCCTTCTATTATAATCTATAGATACTTTTCGTGTTGTAACAAGTGTCCAATCATTCTCACACTCGGTATTTTATCTATGATAATTTGTTGCAGGTTAAGCGCTCTGGAAATACATAACTACGTGTTCCACATGACACAATTGGAGATACATATGGCCGCACAGAAGAAGAAATCTGGGTAAGACTACGAACAAATAAAACATGGAAGCCGCAAGCCATACTGAATTGCCTTTCAAAAACGGCCCCGAATTTTAGTTGACAAGTTTAGTGTCATCCCTTCTTCAATGCATCACGATAAATTTAATATCAACGTATAACAACTTAAACTGTCATTTAAAAATAGCTGTGATTTGTCCATTAAAATTTTGTTTGGCTACATTCTATAAGCACTTGTCAAAGACGTTGCGCCGTTTGCACGGTGTTAAGAAAAGCGCTATGTCTTTCCCATCTTGGCACAATTGAACAATTGTTTTCGGGGCATTTTTGAGTTCGCGTTAGACGTCCATGTTATATATGGTCGCAGCTAACACGTAATTTCTGTTGCAGTGACCAGGAAGAAGTGATAGACCTCCATACTCTAGTTCTCCTATGGGTGCTAGATTCCGGTTGTGACGTGGAATCCGCACTGCGAAGAGAAAACGACACGATGCGACAACTAGAGATAATTGATACCCAGGTCTGTGGGTAATCTATACTATTTTAGAATAGGCTACTTGACTCATATCAAATTTAGTGCAAACAATTATTATTTTCTGTAGTATTTATTGAAAAGATCAATATTTTTCGATTACGGTGTATTAAAAGTGTTTGATGGGTACATATTTTTTATTGAAAAATTGTTTTATTTTTTTTTAATTCCGTACTCTGAAAACGGTGTCGGCCATGATGTGACGTCATAGGATCTTAAACTAAGTTCATGTCGAATCTTATACGAGTGAAATTCGCCATGGACATGTAGGCATGTAGCTTTGCTGTGACAGTGACATAACATAAGTGACATGTCAAATGTTTGTTTTCGGTTTGAGTGACGTCACACCACAGATAATCTAAGCATTAACATGGCTAGTATCGTTTTCGCGCGGTAACGAAAGTTTAAATTTTAAGTTATAATTTTGCGGTTTTCTAGGTCGCGAAAAAATATATTTATATTTTTTTTCCGTTAATCAGATATTGATTAATAATATAAGATAAACTTTAAAAATGGGTCAAGTAGCCTATTATAACTAACGTGAGACTCAAGACTCGAGAGCGGGTGCGGCGAAGGAGGAAAACTACACTTTGTCACTTTTGTCGAAAAGCGGGTTGCACACAACACTCTACGTTACTAGGTAATAAGGGCACGTCTACACTCTCTACCGATGCAATACCTAAAACCGTTTTCCAACCAGGTGGCACTGACCAACCATAATCACGATTCAAATTCGGATGACGACTTATTTCGATGGCTTCCCGTATTTTCCGTGGCACGATGAACTTGATAAGTGCAGCCCGCAGTACACGTCGGGCTTTGGTCGCGGATACTCCATGATGAGGATCCTCTAAATGGATCGAAACATGTCGAGCAATTATCGACTTAAATTACGTGAGTAACCCATTTGATAAATATTTAAATATGTTTGAGTCTCGCGTTAGTTATAATTCTTAAATCTATACTATTTTTCAGTTGAAAGTAAAAAATACCTGCAAAGCCCTGAGCCTGGCCGTCGAACATTTTTTGACCAGGGAGCAAATCCTGAAATGTC
>JALPQI010013974.1:0-30999 GCA_025490895.1 Thaumatotibia leucotreta
CAAGTAACAATAATTTGACAAAATAACTAATTTGTCAAACACGCCAGCTTTGGAGTAGAGTTCAATAATGGCGTCTCCGCCGATTCCTTTCATATAAACTAAAACGTCTCACATTTTACATCGGTATGATAATGACAGATTGCGAGTTAGTTTTTTATCAGCTTTAACGATGCTAACAATACGTCTTACAATTACATACTACAGGGTGGGTAAGATAATCTAACCACATTTATTTACTTAAAAATTTTCAAATATGAATTGGGACTAAAATGTTAAACCTACTTCAGGAAATGATCTTTACAATATTAACCAATCATTATATTTTCATGAAATGCTCGTATACAGTTTGGCTGTTTGTCAAATGAGATTCATTATGAGCTTAACCAAAACAGGTGTCAGGATTGACCTCATAACGGCCGAACACTGGAAGGGTGTTGCCCTACCTTTAGGCATTGGTCTCACCGCCAGCTAATCTAGTAATTGGAGTTCGAGGCCAAAGAAACTACGACAGATGCGTTATTGTCAAATCCGTCAAAGTATCTTATGTCATTGTCAAATAAAGTTTTCAGGTTTCCAAAACCTTTTTGTTATTTAATTTATTTATTTAAAATAATTCGTAATAAAAACATTATATAGGTACCTGTGTAATGTTTGTACGCCTTTTTGTTTAATATGGCTGTCACAACTAGGATTTTCTTAAAAACACGTAAATACCTAAAAACTTTTCTTTTCTCTTAACTAACATTGATATGACAAAATTTTCTTGTAAAGAACTTAAAATGATAAGAGCTAACGTTTCAAAGCCTATTTTAAAAAGAAGTTGAATTACCAGTGAACACATACGACAGCGTGCCATATTTGTTAAGACAGTAGGTATGGTTAAATTAAATTACTAAGCAGTGTAAGTACTATACTATATTATTACTAAGCAGTTTTAACCCGTAATAAGGCAGGGGTGCGTTATTACGGGTTAAAAGTATGGGAAAGAAATTTGGAAATGTAAAATGAAAGCATTTTTTGTTTTTTATTTGTCTTCTTCATCACTTATCCTCCTGAGTCCTGGGTAAAAATCGAGTACACTCCCATAACAGCCTAGAGTGCTTTATAACACCATCAGTGTTGAGTCCTGAACTTACTGTCGCTTATTTTAAGGTTTAAAATGAGTTTGTCACATTTTTGTTGGAACAAAGTTGGTTATATAGGTACTCTAAGAGGTATATTTTAAGCATTTCTTTTACAAATTATTTGGGCGTCATAAAGGCCTCTCGGCTTTTATGGGAGTGTACTCGATTTTTACCCAGGACTCAGGAGGATAAGAGATGAAGACGAATAAAAAATAAAATACAAAAAATGCTTTAATTTTACTTTTCCAAATTTCTTTCCCATAATTTTAACCCGTAATAAGGCAGGGGTGCCTTATTACGGGTACTTAAAACTGCTTAGTAATAGTATAGTATAGTACTTATACTGCTTAGTAATTTAACCATACCTACCTTTTAATTTATGTGTAGTTAAATTTCTGTACCAAATGTTATTAACACCTGAGGTAATACCAGCGCAATACCAACTTTGTTACTAATAATTGCGGATAATTAAGTTTTTATTAAAATATCTTATATTTACGTGAAAATAAGTAAATAATATTGTTTCTATAAATTAAAGAATTAAAATTACCAATAAATAACATATCTCAACGTATGTTTTTAGAAAATAAGGATTTACTATTGTAAGAACATTTCATTGATGTGGCAATATTTTCGTAGATTCTTTGGCCTCGAACTCCAGTTACTAGATTACTAAGCTATGAACTATCGTCTATAAACACGAACAAAAGATGCGCACTCCTGTGTAAATAAAAGAGACACGGCGATACTCGCCCAGCTATCAGCTATTATGGCGAGTATCGCCATGTCTTGTTTATTTACACGGGAGTGCGTATCTTTTGTTCGTGTTTAAAGCCCATAGTTAATAGTTTAGTAGCTCGCGGTGAGACCAGTGCCTTAGACGTTGGACGGCAGCAATCTATCAGCATTAGCTAGTTTGAAAATCTCTAAGTCAACGCCATAAGAGCGGTGTGTGAATCGTGTCGCTTGGGCTCGGACGGGTCGAATCGACATGAGCCGGGAAATTTGACACATTTCAGACAGAGCTTAACATAAGTGCTTTCTTTGCGAACGGATGTCGACCAATAAGGCACCGTTTACAAAAAAAGTCATTAAGTTTCTAGTATAAAGCATGATTTTATTCAAAATCAACCAGAACTATACGTAATTAAAGTTGGTCTAGTTATTCTGACCCATCCTGTAGATATTTAGGCATCGAACACCCACCATTTCCAATCAAAAGCATAATATAAACATTATTGCCTCTACTTGTGTGCCTCATGATGGTGCTAGGTTTTCAAATAGTGCATTAGGTCAGTGATTCCTTATAAAATGGTGAGTGGGTAATAATTAATACTAATTTTCAGGAATGTTGACCTAATTATAGTGGTTCAGGACATTTATTATTAAGTTTATGATTACTTACAACTCCTTGCTATTTTTCCGTCGTAGCATAGTGATTTGTAACAGAGAAATATGAGTTATGACCGGGTTTCTATAAACCGGTAATGGTAGATCTCTACACGAGTGAAATCTCAATATAAAGAACTCACTGTTTTCTTTACAAAGAGATATCCTCGATATTTTTTAGGACTAGATCCATTACGGTCTGGCCACGAGCCGCCTTTTACTATGTTTATAAAAGAGGGACAGATTTATGTCGCCACAAGATATTGTCCCTACAGACACTGGTCCCACCAAAAGCGAGTTAGTGATTGATAGCTCGGCTACAAAAATAAATAAAAGATAATAAATAAAGATAAAAAAAATCGCCGATATTTTTATACCATTTTTCAGTTGAAAGTAGAAAAAGGGTAAACAAACCTGTAAACTTGCATTCTTTCATAATCACGTAGTTTTAGAACACAATCTTGGTTTTATCACCATTTTAAAACCATAAACACATTTTTTTTTTGTTGAAATTATTGATATTTATTAGTATTGACGTAAAAATATACCTGCGATCGTGTTTACGATATGTGTAAAAGACATCAAATGCTATGGAAAGTTGTTTATCTTTTTTTTACTTTCAACTGAAAAATGATATAGCTACTCGCTCAGCTAGTATAGTTACTAGCTCATCGCTGAACTACAAATGTCGCCGTGTCTCTTTTCTTTACACGAGAGCGTTTATCTTTTGTTCATTTTTATACTCAATTTTTGTGGGACTAGTGCCATAATCATGTGTTTGCATGAGAACGTCGCGTAAGTTTTTGTACTTACAGGTACACTTTACTCGTGTCCAGGCCAAATAATTTATAAGAACCCGGCAAACAACAGGTAGTAGTTTGTATGAGTAATGTCAGGGATCGTAAACAGTGCGTGGCTCACCATCGTGATCTGTTCGAAGGGCTGTAGTAGTGACGAGTGCAAGCTGTAGTCGGTCTGCGGCGACTCGGCCGGGCTGCCGGGACTGTGCGCCATCTGGAATTACGGGAGGGGTTATGAAGCACATAATTATGATTCTGTGATAGATAATTTATAAACAGCATACTGTACTTCATAATCATAACAGAGTTAAAACCCAGTAAATGGAACTAAAACAAAAAGGTAGGATAGGTGAACAAATTCAGTACAAATTTAAACTACAGTACCGGCCAATAATATATCACATACAGGTTTTTTTCAGTAGATTTATTTTTATTTTTGTAAGTGTTTTTCACAATTTCCACCTCACGACTATAGATAGTCTAGGCATAGGCCTTTACACTAGCGATGAAAAAACTGGTCATCATGTAGTGATTTTTTCATAAAGAGATTTTGCGTAAGGCATGGATTTCTTAGTAAAATTATTTTTTTTACTACAGCTATTTTAGCAATATGCTGTGTCTCCAATTGCAATTCACAATACTTAATTGCAGTATTCATCATTAAACTGTGCAAAAGTACCAAAATAATATGCTATCTACATGCGAACATGTGCCGCTTACTCTATACACGCTCATACAAAAAGTCACGAATGTGATATATTATTGGCCGGTACTGTATGTCCATATTGTCCTTTCCTTACTATTAATATTAGTCACCGGGTCCGATCAGTAGTTACAAATAACCGCCAATCTAGAGGCACAGCAGTGTCACCGCCAAGTTGGTTGTTTGTTTACATTTACTTAAATAGCTAAAAGGACAGACTATAGTCAAACATTTGAGTTTTAGTCCATAAGGGTCCTATTTCTCAAACAATTGTAAAACAAGCGCAAGTGCCGAATAAAATAAATATTTTAGGTTTTCTCCTGAATTGTGTAGGTGTTTTATACGTTAATGTTACCTTATAATTTATTGATGGTACCAAAGAGAGATTTCCACTGGTATTACATTACAAGTTACAAGCTTTACAGAAGCGGATCTATTATGGCAGACGCTCCAACGTACGCGGTCTCGTTACGGTAAGTATAGTGGTAACGGCTCGGCCAAGGAAACGCCCGATATGCGGCGCGGCAAGCATGTTATCTGTTCATAGCACGGTCAAGACGCGCAACGTGAGCTAGTTAATTAGAATCACACGCAATGCTCAGAAAAAAACTCTTTACGCGTAACTTACCGTCGGCGAAGGTATATTTATATTCGAAGTGGAGGAATATTGCGAAGGCGGACTACACTGAGCCTGGTAACAACTCGACGGTATCCAGTTGTGGTCGATTGGTGACATGTTCTGGAACCAGACAGAGAACAACGTTAGCTGAATGCGGTCTTAAAACTATAGTAATAAGGCCAAAAACTGTGTGACAGTGGAAGACATCTGTTTCGACAACGGGGTGAAATTTAATTGAATCAAACATTGACATTATTATATTACTTATGTTCAAGAAATTAATCAATTATCGAAAAAATATAAATGGATGCCGTCGAATCAGCAAAAAGGGCAACATGTTATGTGTAAGATAGGGTGGAAAACGTTTGAACCGATTTATTCAGTACCTAATGCTTTTTTTTTGTATGGATGAGTTATAAATCTGCCATTAATCTTGTTTCTAATCAATGTAGGATATTGTCATCAATGGATCTGTTTTATTTAGACCCGTATAGTGCCTTTAAAAAACAGGATTCTTATACGAAATTCGAAAAAATCTGACAAAACGAGCCCTGATTTTGATAATTCAGTTTATAAAGTTCTTTCTGAATATAAAGGAAAAATCTAATATAAATAATTATCCACAGGTATTGGTTCAAACGTACTACCACCCGGAGCGTTAATATTAATAGTCACACGGTTTTTGTACAAAGCTGAGACATGCAGTTAGAACCAATGGGTCGAGTTGAAGCTTAATATATAAAAAATGAAGCGGACCATCTCGTTTGGCCGAATAAGTAATGAATAATGAAGTGATGTGGAGCAGTCGTATTATGGTCGCAGATACAGCGAAAAATGACATTAATAAAATAAACATCATGGGCCAATTTACACAAATCAACATAGTCCCGCTCTCACGCTAAGCTAAATTTATCAGGGTATAATTAGGTATATATATCACGGGATAATCTTAAACAAATCAATTTATCCCACATGCAGTACCATCAATAACGCTAGTATCGTGGTTACTAGGAAAATATAAATATTAACTTAATCGATTTATTGACGTATTTACAATATTTCTTTAAATTGATTGCCAGCATGTCTATAATTATATAATACATAAAATATTTAAATGTAAAATTATTGCTGTTCAGTAAAATATTTGTGATAGTTATAAACAAATGTTTTTCCAATGCTACTAATCTTAACCAAGGACCCCTACTTCCCAGCCTCCTAGGCTACCTAATAACGCTACGGTCAAGAAATCCGTTTTCACAAATATATTATCATAATACGTATACACATTGTCAGTTAATTGTGAATTTATTTCGTCATGTCATTTCGCTGCTTTTGTTTTCCTGTGCAACCATATTACGCTAGAATAATCTCCACAGGTTTATAGTCAAAAGATAAGTATGGAATTAATTTAAATGTTCGCAACTAGGTGTTCGATTCAAAGTTATCTATCCACTATAAACCCTTTTAAGAGGAGTCGGTTGCATAACAAGTCACAACTCATGGTGCAAGTGGAAGCGTCCCTATTATTGTCCTTTCCTAAGATAGATAAGAAGGAAGTGTCTGTGTGCTAATGGAGTTAGAGAGTATGATCATCATCATCATCAGCCTATGATAGTCACTGCTGGACGTAGGCCTCTCCTACTAACTATGCGTATAAACGCATTAGGAGGTAAATACCCATAATCGCCACGCCAGGCAAGCGGATTGGCGATCGCAGTAATGTGTCCACTATGATGACGCTGCTGCCCATCATCAGTCTTTTATTAAATAATGGTAAGTGACACTTCAATCCCTTAGTCGACTCTTACGACACCCGCAGGAGTTGGGGTGGTGACAAATGTATTCTTATTGCTGTCACCACACGGCTGAGAGAGTAAGATACTTGCTTCATTATCTTTGTCACTTGTTTTACGAGTTGTAACTTGTTACGCAATAAACACCAGAAAATGAATGTAGTAACTGATACATGAGAACCTTAATATAGTTTAATGAAATATCACTGTGTTTTGGTACTCCGTCTTGGATGCGTATGAGTCGTTTAGTAAAACGGGCTTTATATCATATGTGGTAGCTTAATATCAAAAACCAGATAACAAAAGCAAGATCTTTGGACACCCAATTGTACCGTGTAAAATAAATATTTTAGGTTTTCCCCTGAATTGTGTAGGTGTTTTATACGTAAATGTTACCTTATAATAACGAACCAACATATTCGGGTTAGCACAAGTTATTGGTGTTTTATAATGTATCGATGTCAAAAAGTGAAATCATAACCAAACACGAAAACAGTAACGATAAAAATACTTGGTGCATTGTTAACTTTAAATAAAGCGTTAGTTTCAATATATTCCATAAACGAAAATGTGCTTCGAAGTAAGCATTCCAATTAAGAAAAACGTGTCATGCAAATTTTCTCAGTATTTACTTAAAATCGAAACAGATATAAGCCTGAAATGTAAAAAAGGGTAATGAAAGGATTTATTTTAGTATAAATGTTGTTCAAAATCAGCAGCAATGGCTTGATAGGTGTTAGTTAAGAACAAATAGCGCTGAAGCACGGAAGCGATCGCTTGATGAACTGAAATACTTTAAAAGGAGGTTAAAAAAGAAAACGAACCTTATTATGATGGAGATAATTATTTGTGTTTGGTACAGATAAGTGATTCTGAAATAAACAAAAAATGGTTTGTGTAGAAGGCAAATAAACACAAACAAAAAACAACAAAAATGTTAAATGCCTATCGGAATCTAGTGCTGATTGGAAACAACCAGGTTATTTTCCAAAGCCATTATGTTAGGAATTATTTCATTTATTAGTTCCGTAATATCTCTTTTTCATATTTTACGATGTCCTAAAATGACATAAAATCGAAGAAAAACCAAATGTAACTGACTTAATGAACAAAAAAATATCCTAAAATGTCTCTTAAGAATCGCTATCTATTTAAGAATGCTACAAAACTATTGGTATATTTACATGCTATACAAAGTTTGGGCCAACGCTGTATTCTATTTCAATAATAATAAATAACAACGATTGTAATTATTTATTACGGGTTCTTTGTACTTAAATTTAAATTACATCTAATATAACCTGAAAATAGTTGTGTGCAAATCTTTTTAAGAGCGTAGCCAATATCTTGAGGGTACCTGGTGAAACACTATATAGATAAGTCGAGCAAACAGGTTTTTTAATTACGAACATTATGAAAATTACGCGAGGTTGTTATTAGGATGAATCTTGCCTTTTCAGTTTCACCAGGCAACCCTGGATTTGAGTTTATATGATCATAAAAGATTGGCGTCTTGTGACAACACCTTTCGCATGTATATGATTTTTTGTTCAACAAACGAATAGTGAAATACATCATAATTACTTTGAAAATCCACGTCTGCGAGGACGTATCCGTTCAAATGTAGAATGCGTGTCGATTCCGCACGTTCGGTGGGAGGCGTAAAGTCACCGTTAATAGTTTCTTAACCATGAAGGCCGCAAAAATATGTGACCCGCTCTAACAAAAATGTCAAATATTTTTGTGGCTTCTGTTGTATCAGACCGGCCATACACAGACCACTTCAGACAGTCCGTCCCGTACAAATTGCTGCAGTCTAACTTCAGTTCTAATATAAATTGACTACTCGAAGTGGTCCGTTTATGTTCAGTTTAAGAAACTATTGACGGCTGTAAATAAGGCAGGTCGCGAGTTCGGAAATTTAAGAGTCTGAGTGGACGCAATTCGCGCGTGTCCTGTGTAAGGCACTGGTCTCACCGCGAACTACTAAGCTATGAACTATCGGCTATAAACACGAACAAAAGATACGCACTCTCGTGTAAATAGAAGAGACACGGCTATACTTGTCCAGCTACCAGCTATCATCGCCGGGTGAGTATCGCCGTGTCTCTTTTATTTACACGGGAGTACGTATCTTTTGTTCGTGTTTATAGCCGATAGTTCATAGCTTAGTAGCTCGCGGTGAGACTAGTGTCTAAGGCCTGAGTAGACGCTCAGGCGGGGTACCGGTGCAGCGTGCAGCGGCGCGTCCATGTTAAGCAAATGCAAACGTATGCGTGTGGCCTGAGTGCTCGTAATCCCTTGGACGCTCGACGCGGCCCCACACGCCCGGCCGGACGCGAATTGCGGCGCGGCAAGCGTTTTCCTTATCATCGCGTACGTTGAGCGTGCCGACCGCGCAAGGAATAGATAAAACGCTTGCCACGCCGCAATTCGCGCGTTTCCTGTATAACGTAAGGCTTACAATTCAGAGTTTTTTTACATGGGTAATTTTAGAATACCCATAAAAAAAAATCCGGAATTGCAAGCCCTATTCCTGTGGCGACTCGTTACACTACTACTGTACACACCTCGTACAGCGTGTGGTCGTGGTGCACGGGCAGCGGCACGGAGGCGCCGACGGGGGAGCCGGAGGCGGGGGACAGGCCGCCGGTGGCCGGCTCTGGAATACACTGTGGCGACTCGTTACACTACTACTGTACACACCTCGTACAGCGTGTGGTCGTGGTGCACGGGCAGCGGCACGGTGGCGCCGACGGGGGAGCCGGAGGCGGGGGACAGGCCGCCGGTGGCCGGCTCTGGAATACACTGTGGCGACTCGTTACACTACTACTGTACACACCTCGTACAGCGTGTGGTCGTGGTGCACGGGCAGCGGCACGGTGGCGCCGACGGGGGAGCCGGAGGCGGGGGACAGGCCGCCGGTGGCCGGCTCTGGAATACACTGTGGCGACTCGTTACACTACTACTGTACACACCTCGTACAGCGTGTGGTCGTGGTGCACGGGCAGCGGCACGGTGGCGCCGACGGGGGAGCCGGAGGCGGGGGACAGGCCGCCGGTGGCCGGCTCTGGAATACACTGTGGCGACTCGTTACACTACTACTGTACACACCTCGTACAGCGTGTGGTCGTGGTGCACGGGCAGCGGCACGGTGGCGCCGACGGGGGAGCCGGAGGCGGGGGACAGGCCGCCGGTGGCCGGCTCTGGAATACACTGTGGCGACTCGTTACACTACTACTGTACACACCTCGTACAGCGTGTGGTCGTGGTGCACGGGCAGCGGCACGGTGGCGCCGACGGGGGAGCCGGAGGCGGGGGACAGGCCGCCGGTGGCCGGCTCTGGAATACACTGTGGCGACTCGTTACACTACTACTGTACACACCTCGTACAGCGTGTGGTCGTGGTGCACGGGCAGCGGCACGGTGGCGCCGACGGGGGAGCCGGAGGCGGGGGACAGGCCGCCGGTGGCCGGCTCTGGAATACACTGTGGCGACTCGTTACACTACTACTGTACACACCTCGTACAGCGTGTGGTCGTGGTGCACGGGCAGCGGCACGGTGGCGCCGACGGGGGAGTCGGAGGCGGGGGACAGGCCGCCGGTGGCCGGCTCTGGAATACACTGTGGCGACTCGTTACACTACTACTGTACACACCTCGTACAGCGTGTGGTCGTGGTGCACGGGCAGCGGCACGGTGGCGCCGACGGGGGAGCCGGAGGCGGGGGACAGGCCGCCGGTGGCCGGCTCTGGAATACACTGTGGCGACTCGTTACACTACTACTGTACACACCTCGTACAGCGTGTGGTCGTGGTGCACGGGCAGCGGCACGGTGGCGCCGACGGGGGAGCCGGAGGCGGGGGACAGGCCGCCGGTGGCCGGCTCTGGAATACACTGTGGCGACTCGTTACACTACTACTGTACACACCTCGTACAGCGTGTGGTCGTGGTGCACGGGCAGCGGCACGGTGGCGCCGACGGGCGAGCCGGAGGCGGGGGACAGGCCGCCGGTGGCCGGCTCTGGAATACACTGTGGCGACTCGTTACACTACTACTGTACACACCTCGTACAGCGTGTGGTCGTGGTGCACGGGCAGCGGCACGGTGGCGCCGACGGGGGAGCCGGAGGCGGGGGACAGGCCGCCGGTGGCCGGCTCTGGAATACACTGTGGCGACTCGTTACACTACTACTGTACACACCTCGTACAGCGTGTGGTCGTGGTGCACGGGCAGCGGCACGGTGGCGCCGACGGGGGAGCCGGAGGCGGGGGACAGGCCGCCGGTGGCCGGCTCTGGAATACACTGTGGCGACTCGTTACACTACTACTGTACACACCTCGTACAGCGTGTGGTCGTGGTGCACGGGCAGCGGCACGGTGGCGCCGACGGGGGAGCCGGAGGCGGGGGACAGGCCGCCGGTGGCCGGCTCTGGAATACACTGTGGCGACTCGTTACACTACTACTGTACACACCTCGTACAGCGTGTGGTCGTGGTGCACGGGCAGCGGCACGGTGGCGCCGACGGGGGAGCCGGAGGCGGGGGACAGGCCGCCGGTGGCCGGCTCTGGAATACACTGTGGCGACTCGTTACACTACTACTGTACACACCTCGTACAGCGTGTGGTCGTGGTGCACGGGCAGCGGCACGGTGGCGCCGACGGGGGAGCCGGAGGCGGGGGACAGGCCGCCGGTGGCCGGCTCTGGAATACACTGTGGCGACTCGTTACACTACTACTGTACACACCTCGTACAGCGTGTGGTCGTGGTGCACGGGCAGCGGCACGGTGGCGCCGACGGGCGAGCCGGAGGCGGGGGACAGGCCGCCGGTGGCCGGCTCTGGAATACACTGTGGCGACTCGTTACACTACTACTGTACACACCTCGTACAGCGTGTGGTCGTGGTGCACGGGCAGCGGCACGGTGGCGCCGACGGGCGAGCCGGAGGCGGGGGACAGGCCGCCGGTGGCCGGCTCTGGAATACACTGTGGCGACTCGTTACACTACTACTGTACACACCTCGTACAGCGTGTGGTCGTGGTGCACGGGCAGCGGCACGGTGGCGCCGACGGGCGAGCCGGAGGCGGGGGACAGGCCGCCGGTGGCCGGCTCTGGAATACACTGTGGCGACTCGTTACACTACTACTGTACACACCTCGTACAGCGTGTGGTCGTGGTGCACGGGCAGCGGCACGGTGGCGCCGACGGGGGAGCCGGAGGCGGGGGACAGGCCGCCGGTGGCCGGCTCTGGAATACACTGTGGCGACTCGTTACACTACTACTGTACACACCTCGTACAGCGTGTGGTCGTGGTGCACGGGCAGCGGCACGGTGGCGCCGACGGGGGAGCCGGAGGCGGGGGACAGGCCGCCGGTGGCCGGCTCTGGAATACACTGTGGCGACTCGTTACACTACTACTGTACACACCTCGTACAGCGTGTGGTCGTGGTGCACGGGCAGCGGCACGGTGGCGCCGACGGGGGAGCCGGAGGCGGGGGACAGGCCGCCGGTGGCCGGCTCTGGAATACACTGTGGCGACTCGTTACACTACTACTGTACACACCTCGTACAGCGTGTGGTCGTGGTGCACGGGCAGCGGCACGGTGGCGCCGACGGGGGAGCCGGAGGCGGGGGACAGGCCGCCGGTGGCCGGCTCTGGAATACACTGTGGCGACTCGTTACACTACTACTGTACACACCTCGTACAGCGTGTGGTCGTGGTGCACGGGCAGCGGCACGGTGGCGCCGACGGGGGAGCCGGAGGCGGGGGACAGGCCGCCGGTGGCCGGCTCTGGAATACACTGTGGCGACTCGTTACACTACTACTGTACACACCTCGTACAGCGTGTGGTCGTGGTGCACGGGCAGCGGCACGGTGGCGCCGACGGGGGAGCCGGAGGCGGGGGACAGGCCGCCGGTGGCCGGCTCTGGAATACACTGTGGCGACTCGTTACACTACTACTGTACACACCTCGTACAGCGTGTGGTCGTGGTGCACGGGCAGCGGCACGGTGGCGCCGACGGGGGAGCCGGAGGCGGGGGACAGGCCGCCGGTGGCCGGCTCTGGAATACACTGTGGCGACTCGTTACACTACTACTGTACACACCTCGTACAGCGTGTGGTCGTGGTGCACGGGCAGCGGCACGGTGGCGCCGACGGGGGAGCCGGAGGCGGGGGACAGGCCGCCGGTGGCCGGCTCTGGAATACACTGTGGCGACTCGTTACACTACTACTGTACACACCTCGTACAGCGTGTGGTCGTGGTGCACGGGCAGCGGCACGGTGGCGCCGACGGGGGAGCCGGAGGCGGGGGACAGGCCGCCGGTGGCCGGCTCTGGAATACACTGTGGCGACTCGTTACACTACTACTGTACACACCTCGTACAGCGTGTGGTCGTGGTGCACGGGCAGCGGCACGGTGGCGCCGACGGGGGAGCCGGAGGCGGGGGACAGGCCGCCGGTGGCCGGCTCTGGAATACACTGTGGCGACTCGTTACACTACTACTGTACACACCTCGTACAGCGTGTGGTCGTGGTGCACGGGCAGCGGCACGGTGGCGCCGACGGGGGAGCCGGAGGCGGGGGACAGGCCGCCGGTGGCCGGCTCTGGAATACACTGTGGCGACTCGTTACACTACTACTGTACACACCTCGTACAGCGTGTGGTCGTGGTGCACGGGCAGCGGCACGGTGGCGCCGACGGGGGAGCCGGAGGCGGGGGACAGGCCGCCGGTGGCCGGCTCTGGAATACACTGTGGCGACTCGTTACACTACTACTGTACACACCTCGTACAGCGTGTGGTCGTGGTGCACGGGCAGCGGCACGGTGGCGCCGACGGGGGAGCCGGAGGCGGGGGACAGGCCGCCGGTGGCCGGCTCTGGAATACACTGTGGCGACTCGTTACACTACTACTGTACACACCTCGTACAGCGTGTGGTCGTGGTGCACGGGCAGCGGCACGGTGGCGCCGACGGGGGAGCCGGAGGCGGGGGACAGGCCGCCGGTGGCCGGCTCTGGAATACACTGTGGCGACTCGTTACACTACTACTGTACACACCTCGTACAGCGTGTGGTCGTGGTGCACGGGCAGCGGCACGGTGGCGCCGACGGGGGAGCCGGAGGCGGGGGACAGGCCGCCGGTGGCCGGCTCTGGAATACACTGTGGCGACTCGTTACACTACTACTGTACACACCTCGTACAGCGTGTGGTCGTGGTGCACGGGCAGCGGCACGGTGGCGCCGACGGGGGAGCCGGAGGCGGGGGACAGGCCGCCGGTGGCCGGGGAGCCGCTGCCCGCCGCCGGCGACACCGCGCCCGGCGACGTGGGGCTCTGGAATACATGGTCGTTATTGTAGAATAACTAACGTGAGGCTAACGTACTTAAATATTTTGCGAAACAGGCTGCTCACTAGCGTTGTAAATGTCGAAAAAAAATTAATATTTTTTATGAAAATATTGTTTTTTCGACTTTTTACAAAAATAATCAATGTCACTGTCAACTACTTTCCATTTATCTCAATTGAGTTTTCTTCGATGACATCGCGTTCTCCTGATAAAGTGAAAATTAGACCTAATTTACATTTAGATAAGAGTTGAAAATTTAATGGAATATCACATTGATTTTTCCGAAAAAACCCGAAAAAAACGAGCTTTAATCCGGAACGGGAAGAAACGGGATTTAATTCGGAATTTTTCAACGCTACTACTCACTTTAAGTCGAGGATTGCTCGATCCATTAAGAGGATTCTGATCATGGAGTACCCGCAACCGAAGCCCAACATGTACTGTGGGCTTGCGCTCTGTTACAGCAGGTGCTCGCAACGAGCAGGACGGGGGCAACGAAGGGAGAGAATTACCCTGATTGTCACTTTTGTCAAAAAGATTTTAATTATTGCATCGGTGGAGTGTTAAAGAACCCTTGTGTCTAACGTAAGCCACACTGTCTAAATCCCTTGAACGCTAAAGGAACATTCCATGAAAACATGTCGTAAGCGACACCGTCTTTACAATACTTTTGAAAAATTAAATTAGTAAGCCGAGTTACGGTATAATAATAACATATCAAGGCTTTAAGATTGACACTGTTTGCTAGCAGCTAGCACATTTTATTAGGGTAGCTACCATAGCGACACGTAAGCGACAAAAAGTAGATGTTTTCATGGAATGCTCCTAAAGATGCCGCTGCACGCCCCGCCGGACGAACTGCCGACGCTCGCCACTCAGTCACAGTATACACGCCAGTATAAGAGTACACGCCGTCACATATACTCACATATCTGTTCTGGTAGTCCTGCTCGCGCGGCATGTAGGGGAAGTGCACGGAGGTGAGGTCTGGCAGCGAGCCGCCCGGCACCTGCAGCCCGCCGCCTCCCCCGCCGTCGCTCGAGTACACGCCGGCAGTACAGATACTCACATATCTGTTCTGGTAGTCCTGCTCGCGCGGCATGTAGGGGAAGTGCACGGAGGTGAGGTCTGGCAGCGAGCCGCCCGGCACCTGCAGCCCGCCGCCTCCCCCGCCGTCGCTCGAGTACACGCCGTCAGTACAGATACTCACATATCTGTTCTGGTAGTCCTGCTCGCGCGGCATGTAGGGGAAGTGCACGGAGGTGAGGTCTGGCAGCGAGCCGCCCGGCACCTGCAGCCCGCCGCCTCCCCCGCCGTCGCTCGAGTACACGCCGTCAGTACAGATACTCACATATCTGTTCTGGTAGTCCTGCTCGCGCGGCATGTAGGGGAAGTGCACGGAGGTGAGGTCTGGCAGCGAGCCGCCCGGCACCTGCAGCCCGCCGCCTCCCCCGCCGTCGCTCGAGTACACGCCGTCAGTACAGATACTCACATATCTGTTCTGGTAGTCCTGCTCGCGCGGCATGTAGGGGAAGTGCACGGAGGTGAGGTCTGGCAGCGAGCCGCCCGGCACCTGCAGCCCGCCGCCTCCCCCGCCGTCGCTCGAGTACACGCCGTCAGTACAGATACTCACATATCTGTTCTGGTAGTCCTGCTCGCGCGGCATGTAGGGGAAGTGCACGGAGGTGAGGTCTGGCAGCGAGCCGCCCGGCACCTGCAGCTCGCCGCACGCCAGCCCGCCGCCTCCCCCGCCGTCGCTCGAGTACACGCCGTCAGTACAGACACTCACATATCTGTTCTGGTAGTCCTGCTCGCGCGGCATGTAGGGGAAGTGCACGGAGGTGAGGTCTGGCAGCGAGCCGCCCGGCACCTGCAGCCCGCCGCCTCCCCCGCCGTCGCTCGAGTACACGCCGTCAGTACAGATACTCACATATCTGTTCTGGTAGTCCTGCTCGCGCGGCATGTAGGGGAAGTGCACGGAGGTGAGGTCTGGCAGCGAGCCGCCCGGCACCTGCAGCCCGCCGCCTCCCCCGCCGTCGCTCGAGTACACGCCGTCAGTACAGATACTCACATATCTGTTCTGGTAGTCCTGCTCGCGCGGCATGTAGGGGAAGTGCACGGAGGTGAGGTCTGGCAGCGAGCCGCCCGGCACCTGCAGCCCGCCGCCTCCCCCGCCGTCGCTCGAGTACACGCCGTCAGTACAGATACTCACATATCTGTTCTGGTAGTCCTGCTCGCGCGGCATGTAGGGGAAGTGCACGGAGGTGAGGTCTGGCAGCGAGCCGCCCGGCACCTGCAGCTCGCCGCACGCCAGCCCGCCGCCTCCCCCGCCATCTCCGCTTGAGTACACGCTGAAATGTTACGATTACCTCAAACATCGATAAAATGTTCCTTATATTTTAAAGACAAACGGGTCTTAAACGTTACACCCGTGGTCGCAGGCAGACTCAGAGGCAGAATCTGCCTGCGACCACGGGTGTAACGTCATGCCCGAAACGTCAGGATATAATTAAACGTAAGTTTACGCGATTAAGACCCGTTTGTCTTTAAAATAATTATGAGTGATAATCGTGAACGTTTAAATCAATATAAAATGTTCCTTATCCACTCACTTGCTTTGATTTTTGCGATAAACTCTGTCTATGTAAAATAAAAGTGATGACATGTAACAAAAGCTACAACTACATGAAGCAAGTGAGTGGTTATATTCTGAGGCGGGCAACCGCATATTTCCGGCCGAGGTATGTATAGTGATTTTATCAAACATGCTATGAAAAAAAAAACGTATCCTTAAACGTGATTCTTAACTAAAGAATTGTCAAAGTTTCATTCACCTGAGTAACTTCGCAGCTAGCCATTTAAAATGACATAATATAAAAAGACAAACAAATATCAAAATGCACCTAAAAGCAAGATCAACCGGGTTGCATTATAACTCGTATGTATGGAGGATCCTTATAGTTTTTTTTATGGCTGAATGAGATGATACCTGTGCCACAATTCGTTTGGAATCAAAATAAGAAAAGGACTTTGCCGGCCTAAGCCTGCAAATGTTATATGGAATTCCATTAACGACTCCTTCTAGACTATTTTTATATTTGAACGACAAACGGAATTTACGATCTCTTTTACAGTCTTTGGGTAAATATATCCGTCAAATTATGTTTAGTATGTTTTGTTATCATAGTTGGAAAAATCATCACATCACTATCATTTTCCCCAGACTAATAAAAGAAAGGGACAGCTATATCTGACAGTTACATTAATCGCGTCAAACTGAGCTGACTGGGCGTTGAATGTCCAAGATGCTTAGCCAAGTTGCCAATCGCTAGCGCTTAGTAGCGTATCGTAGTTTTCCCTCTCTGTTACTCTTTCATATCAGTGCGACAAAGACAGTTAGCTGCCTTTTGTTAACGATTGACGATTAAGCGCTAGCGATTGGCAACTTGGCTAAGCATCCTGATGTTTCAGGTATAACGTTACACCCGTGGTCGCAGGCAGCTCCGTTTATTGTTAAAAAACCGAGTGACAATCGTGAAAAATTAAATCAACCAATTTTCAAATATTCTCATTGTTCGTCTTAAGACTGAGATGTTTAATATTGTGTCTATGAGACCAAATATGGGGCACTGAAACTGCCAGTAATTATTCTATATGATAACACAATCATTATCGAATAACGTAACCTGAGGGAGGTCACAACGATCGGATGATACGATGATTCATAATTAGCTGTTATGTCAATACAAATCTTGTTTGCACGTGATAAGATTTTGACGCTTTCCGTAGGCCAATACCTAGTGACAGCGACCCTGTCTTAAAAGCTGGAAGTACTGAGTTGGAATCCCGGAAAGGGTATTTATTTATGTTTATCACTGTCCTGGGTAATGGTTATTTCTAGAAGACCATTCGGCGTTGCATTAGAGTTGTAACGGTTCCTATTTTATTTCTCTATGATTATTTACCATATCCTAGCGGTGTTTTGACGGTCATTAGTTTTATATTACTGGAATTTTTTAGTTATATCGTCGCCTAGTACCAATGAGAGTAAATAAATATAAAATAATAAATATCTTGGGACTTCTTACACAAATCGACCTAGTCCCACAGTAACATCAATTAAGGCTTGTGATGTGGGTATCAGGCGACGATATATATAATAGATGCATACATATAGATACTTAAATACATAGACAGCCATGACCAAGGAACATATATTTGTGATAAATAAATACACAAAGAATGCCCTCGCCGGGATTCGAACCGGGAACCTCCAGCTTCGTAGGCAGGGTAACTAGTGTAACTACCAACTAGGCTACGGAGGCTGACAAAACGAGATTAATAGTTAGAGTAGTAGTATAAATTTACTTATTAAGAAAATGTTTATGTGTATACCCCATTTTATAAAAAAATACTTCAGTGAAAGAATCACGGAAAATATGTAATCATTATACAACATAATATCCAACCAACATTTTACTGCATTCATAACCAAAACATTTTCCTGGTTATAATCGCTATAACAATCACAGGAATCGTAATTATCTGCTTCATATAGTTATAGATTTAAGGAAAAAGCGCGAATAAATTAAATATTGGTTCCTACATATTGTCAAAGCAAATGAACTGCTCGCACGGGTATTTAACTAGAAATGAGGAAAATGTATCGAATGTCCGAGGTTTTTTATTTATTGGTTATAAATACAGAGGTAATTTACTGTCGTTAATTACCGGTTCTTAACTAAACCTTACTGCGACGAAATAAGGCCTATAAAAAAGTCACACCCATTGTTTGTCGTCACACCCATTGTAATAAAAAAAAGTTAATGTCATGTAATAAATGTTTATAAATGCGACTATTATTATTCAAGTGACTCGAGCTCTGGGTTAGTAAGAGATGAATCAGTTGTATTACACAATTACTATTTGAAATTAACGATCTGCATTAATTATTTATTAGCAGTTTAATGATAGCGTAAAATACAATCAGTATTTGACACATTAAATTACTAATGCATTTGCATTGTTTGTTTTGTATCATAGTTGGATATTAAATATAGATTATGTACAGTATTTTTTTCTATTTTTAACCATACATATTTTCTTACCATATTGATAAGAGAGCATATTTTCGCTATGTTAATACTTCGATAACGCTTGCAGCGCCAATCACCCGCATGTCGATTGGTAATAGAAAATGTGCGGTAAAGGCGCGCTCATACGTCACATGTGAACATACTCTATAGTTAGATTTCTCGTTGGAACCCGAATAGGCAAGAATATTTTCCAATTTTTGTTACTTTATTCATAACATAGCATTATAATCACTCTGAAACGGCTCGTAAGAGACAAGATAGTTTTTTTTTATCCTCGTAAGTCAAATTACCTACGGTTGAATTAAAATTTTAACTCACTAATAACAGAGTTGATTTTGTTTTGTAAATTTCGAATTCGTAACAAAAGAAGTTAGTCACTATTCTTTTGACAATTAGGTTCAAATTCCCAAACACTTTTCTCTAATAGGCGGATGGCAGACTTACGAAGTTAAAACATCCTTTTTTAATACAGATGGTGCCCTTTTTTATGCGCTAGTGCGAGAAGTTGCTCATTTTACTTCAGGTCCAAAACTTCGAAGGGCCATCTGTACAAAAAAACGTCTTACGAGACACGTGCTAAAAGGAAATTCGTAACTCGTGTCTATTTAAAAAATCGCTAATCATTTCGAATTTCATGTTTTTCGCACTTGTGTCGTAATGTACTATTTTATATAAATTCATATGTAAAAGAAATGCTAAACTTACTTCGTGTTGTTAGGTATTCTGGGTATTTCACAGGAGGACCGCGGGCGGTTTGCCGGGTTCATGCCAAGCGCACCCAGCACGTCCAGGTGAATGTCGTTAGCTGGAATAAGACACATAGGTTTACTTTCTTATTCATAAACGTCCCCTACTTTGCAAGCCGCTAAACATTGGTCCCTTTCGCTCTGATAGACATATTGATGAGACCGAAAGGGACAAACAATACGTAGCAGATTGTTCAGTTAGGATACATTTATGAATAAGAGTTAGTCAACAAAAGGCTGTTGAAGTTACAACTTTATAAGTATCGTCAAAATAAATTGACCATTAGTGCACTTGATGCACATTATCTAAGGGTGTCAATGACCATTTATTTATTTATAGAAGAATGATGACGGGCAGCAGCGTCCTCATAGTGGACATACTACTGCGATCGCCTTGTTCAGCGTGGCGATTATGCCTGTGGCATGGATGCACATTACATTTAGTTCACGAATGGTCACTGTGTTCGGGTTTGTACTAAAAAGTTTGACCTAAAAACACTCCTGTCAATGTTCGTCATTGATACTTAGTATGACATGATAGTGACTCATTGGAACTCCCAGACGGGTGTTACATATATTTTAAAGTGTAATATGTTTTAGCCAATAGGTAATGTATGAATAAAAGGTAGCGTAGATTACGTAGTAACATTATTTAGTTTCATCTATATCTCCCAAAAACCTGTACAATTTGACACCATAACTGATTAGTATACTTACAGCAAAAATGTAGTTGCATCAAACACTACTCGCATTTTTGTTGTACTTATAGTCGTGGCATCAATTGCTATTTTCCCGCGTATCGCGGTAGCGTGGTGGGGAACTAGTGACACTGACACCGTGGTAAATTATTTCACGCCTGCGGTTAACTGACCATTTATGAGCTTTCTCTATACTGTAATATGGGTCACAAATAGTCCGTTAATTGTGCAGGTTTTGGGCACATCTCAGACAGTGGCGATGGCATGTATGAAACAAATGCGTTGGTAGTAGTCTAAGCTCATGTAGGCGAAGCGCGCCATTCTTGTGTGTATAATTTAGTAGGGATCGAAACTATGGGTGCAAAACTTTAACAAAACTTCAATAGTGACATATAGGAACACTTTAACCAAGAAAAATACGAATATTGTTGAAAAATATGTATCCAATATTATTGCCTATCTCGGAATTTTGAACTTATGTTTGAATGTGTAGATGTGTATATTTTATGGATGTATGTGCTCTTTCATATCCACTTGACGAGTTTTGTTAAAGTTTCTTACGCATAGTTCCGATCCCTAGAGATAAGACCCCACTCCATCGTAGGCCACGTCTCTGCCCTTGGCTAGTCTGTGGCCATGAGTAAGCCTATTTTAAATAAAAAAAAAATAAAAAAAAGACACAAGGGAAACTCTGCGGTCGCCGTTGCGGGTGTAGCGCCGAGTCTACAGGAGCCACTTACCTCTCCGATGGTTCTGTGTGTGAGGGTGTGCGTGGGAGTGCAGAGGGTGATGCGGTGACAATGGCTGGGACGCCGCGGGCGCCTCGCCGCCGCACGACTGGTGAAGCGCTGAGTCGGAGTTCGTGCGACGCCAGTTGCTATCTGGCGGTGGACTGTAACAAACCAAGAATGTTACAGTTTAAAACCTTAAGCCGTAGATTATCGGATTGAAGTTTCACTAACCTCATCCTTTAGTTTGATTGAAGTGGAAAGATTACTGTGATCGCCAGTCCGCTCGCCCAGCGTGGCGCTCATGGGCATTTATCTCCTAATGCGTCTATACGCAATGCGTATTACGCATAGTTAATAGGAGAGGCCTACGTCCAGCAGTGGACTATCATAGGCTGATGATGAACCATCCTTTAGTTTGATTGAAGTGAAAACATTACTGCGCTCGCACAGCGTGGCGCTCATGTGCATTTATTTCCTAATGCGTCTATACGCATAGTTAATAGGAGAGGCCTACGTCCCGCAGTCGACTGAGATAGGCTGATGATGATGACAGTAGTCTGTGAGTCAGGTATACGGGCTTAAATAGCTCTGCGCATTCAGTACAATAATGCTTTTAGGGTGCTGTTGAAACTTCCTCGTTTATGCAGCGCATCGTCCATATTCGCCGACGTGCGAGATGGTTTTGATGTTGTTTGGCGTAAAAAGGCCACATCATCATACATTTGTTGCTTATCGTATACTATTGCATAGGCTCGATCGATTGGCTACGCCGGGTCCGCAGGAGTAGCAACAGCATGATAGCGAATAAACCAGATTGTCCTCTGATGTGGACAATGTCTCAGAGGACTAAATCGCTTATGTATTTATTATTAAGACCCTCACATTGGATTAAATTAATTCTAATATCATTTGGACCATATGTTGTCTTAGGCTAATAAATCATTAAATTTTTTGTCACGTCGGCTCTACCTTTGTTTCTAATTTGAACTAAGTTGTCAATAATTCCTCCTCTTCTTGTCCTTCTTCACAATTTCCTGGATGCAAACAGTGTACAGTCGAGTGCATTAATATATAGACACATTTGTAAGGGATCAGTATGGAGAAGTGTATATATATTAACACGTTCGCCTCCGGTACTGCTATGCTATTCTCTTATTCACACATTCGACGCTGCGTTCGTCAACGAGCTCGATGTCGAGACAGCGTTGTCTAAAATCCTAACTGTTTTATTTGACATTAGGAATCGAGGCTGTGAGTGAGGTTGCGGGCGAGTTCGTCGCTGTTTTTCGTTAGAGAATACGAAGTTCATACATTAAACGTCAAACTCTCGACGCAGTGTAGTTCAAGCTCACGCCGCATTCGTCGCCGAGCACTAGTGTCGTTTAGAGTACATTAGTGAATACCATTTTTAGGCTCGACGCTGCCGCAGCGCTGTCACACAGGCGGTGACAGCAAGGCGGTTTCCTTAGTGAATAACACTGCTGTTTCACTAAGCGCTTATACTATGCCGATCAAAATTATCTGATAGAAATCCTATGCCAGTGACACGCATGTGTGACCAAAAAGATTGTACTCCTATGCCGTCGACACAGACTTGTGTCAAAAACGTTCGTATTTCTATCCCACTGGCATAGGAGTGAGAACTTGATTAAGGTGGTTCGTTTTTCATACTAATATATTTATTCAAATATGGGTAAATGGAGCATAGTTTTACAATGAAATCACTTAAATCGACAATCATTTTTATATTTGTTTGCGGCAAATAATGTTTCTATAATATAAAGGGTCGAATAATAGCTTAAATTAGTACTTTATTTTAATAAAGATTTGTCAATATGTGGGTGAACGACGACAGTGTCATACACCAATCGTACGTTCGGCGTGTGCGTTGGAAAGCGACGTTGCCAGTTAGCTGAAAATGCTACGTTGCCGCTCTGCCCTAGCGCATTTCGCATGTTATTTATTTTTCAACAATATCAAACGCAAGCGTTGCTAATGTTGCCATGTAGGCCATATCCCCACGCAAAAGCCGAACGAAAGACCTTTTATTATAGAAATTATACCTATGCATACTAGTTACATTTAATGTTTTTATAATAGATGTGCGTACTAAATGATAGTCTTGTGGAACTGAACGTAAAACCTATTTGGCAAGGCAACACTAAATTCAAATGTCACTCTGATTCTAAATCACCGGCAGTACTTTATCGTTTTACCATTTGTTTATACCTACAAATTCAAATTGACGCTAAATTGCCTACGATTGTTTGAAATATCTCATAGCGCGCAGTGATTTACATGAGGATTTATTATACGTTTGTATATTATGTAGCGACAAACGTCCCGGAAAGGCTATAAAAAAACCACCGATACTCGGACCTGAAAAAAACTTGTAAGCGAAGCCTTGGAGAAATGATACTACAAGTATATTACGGAGAAATCAAAAGGTAAGTTCTGTAGAGGCTGACTTGCTGGATATCTTTCCTCCCCGTATTCAAACAGTTTTTTTGGTATACTCTTGGCTCGACTCAGTCGTTTTTTGTCTAGTTCTTAAATTCGTGCCTTTCTGCTTTCGTCACCCGTTCTTGATTTGCCACTTTCGTGTGAAGCCTATTTCATATTTGGTAAACTTTGTGCTTTTGCCATTTTCTTCTTTTGGATCATTCGTTATTCGTCACCATCTTCTTTGGGCATATTCAATGTTAGTCTATTATTTTTTGGTCTCATTTGCTATTCGACCTATCGTCTCTGATTTTATTCTATACATTTTTGTCTAGAAAAACATAACAAATAGAGAATTATACTAAAAAAGAGAATGACTGTCACCGAAAATGCTCAAAGAAGATGGTGACGAATAACGAATGAGCTAAAATAAGAAAATGGCAAAAGCACAAAGTTTACCAAATATGAAATAGGCTTCACACGAAAATGGTAAATCAAGAACGGGTGACGAAAGCAGAAAGGGTCGAATTAAAGAACTTGACAAAAAACGACTGAGTCGAGCCAAGAGTATACCGTTTTTTTTATTATATATTTCCACTATTATTATAACAAAAATTTGTTGGTGTTTATTGTTTTCGCAACAACTGCTCATCGGATTGGAATAAGGAAACGTGACATGTAGATAAATAGTAATATATATTATATTATAAGAATAATATTTTTTTTTACATAAATACCGGAAACGTTAGTTTCCCGAGGGATGATGAGTTCCAGGCCTTGAACTTTTAAAAATATAACCATTTTGTAGATACTCACTGAACCTGTTTTGAACCCAGGTTCCCTCCCTAATTTCGCAGTCATGTTCACCACCACCTAACTAGATGAGGCTGAAATGTATTTTTTATTCCAGTAATCATCACACACCACTTTAACGATGAGTATTCTGATTTCAGATCCAGGGCCAACTGCAGGTGTCACAATATGTGTAGATGCTTCAGGCTCACTTCCAAGCAACACACACAACGTCAAGCAATCTTCCTATATCCATGTATAAAACCAGAAAAACGTAAAACAGAAATAATAAATAAAAATAATATGATATGATGTAAATAAAACACCGAATTTATAAATTGTTCTGTTTTCTTTATCTATGTATTCCGCACGTGATTGGAATGGGAAGGAATCTAATAATTAAAGTGACCAGAAATATCTAATATAATTATATCTACATATGAAAACTTATCTGACTGAAGTCATCGAATAGATTCCGTCCCAATCTGATTGGACACCTATTAGGTTAGGACATCCAGGCCCGTTTTTTAGTATAGGCTATGAGGCTATGAGATTGACCATGCAAAAAATACCGGAACTGGATGCCATAACATCACCTGAAAACGTATTTGGTGAGTAAATATATAAGGCCACCAAAATTAAACTTAGGTTTGTAGTTCAGGGATCAATACCACAAAACTTTACAAGCATACAAATCTACAAAATTGACAATTATTTGTTTCGGAATTTATACAATTTTGTAGAATTATACGCTTGTAAAGTTTTGTGGGATAGGCCACAGGTTATTTATTTATTACTGAAAAAAATTTAATTATAGGTAAAGTATCATTAAAAAAAATAAAATGTCATGTAATGTAAAGTAAAAAATATATTGAAATTACGAGATTTGAAACTTGGTCCTAATGAATGTGCGTCAGACGGTCATCCAACTAGCCTAATCCAAGTTCAATACACGTTCCGAAATAAGCAATCGGTTTCGTAAACGAATAAGGGTTTGAATGTGTGTGTGCATACTGCGCAGCCGCGGCAGCGTTTCGTATTTATTCAAATAAACTTATTTTGTAAATTAAACCTCACCTGAAATTTAGTTGGCCACATTATAAACAGCAGTTTATTTGCGGCAAACATATTACTTATTAAAAATATTTCTATTATCATACATAAAATATAAAAATACGTAGAATTCGCGCCACCTATGCACTATAACGCCATCTATTGGCGTTGTAGTGCCTAGCTGACCGTGACATTCCACCTTAATGCTAGTGGCATAAGAATAAGATTACTTTGATCACGTATGTGTGTCACCGGCATAGGAGTACAGTTTTTTCGGTCACATATGCATGTCACCGGCGTCGAACGTGTTAATGCCCTTGACTGTACCTATTTATTTTTGTCCAAACAAAAGCTTTTCATATTATGCATGTACCATCAACATCATTATGGTATAAGCTGCCCTACAAAATTTAACAATGCATTCGAAGAGTGTCGTGATCGGTTTAAACAATTCGGCCTTAGAAAGAAACAATAGCAAATGTCTTCAATTATTTAGCTATCAGGTTTTGACAGTCAATAAAGACATTGTTCTGTTCCAAGTCATATAAATGTCTACATGCTTCGTTTTAATGCATGTAATTGAGGCGAAGGGCCTGGCCTACTACCGCGAAAATCGAAATTCGTAAATTTCTAGGATTTTTCCCTGTCACTCAAACGAAGGCATCATTAGAGTGAGAGAGACAAATCCTCGAAATTTACGAATTTCGTTTTTCGCAGTATAGGGCCGCTGTTTCACTATCTCCGATGAAAATATATGTCACATACATGTTAGCTGTATTTATCTTTTATATGCTTGGGGATAATAATAGGGATCATTTCATCTGACGAATATATTTATTAGATTGTAAAACAGGCCTGTTACCGAGAACACCGAAGTTCGTAAGTTTCGGGGATTTGTCTCTGTCACTCAAAAGGCGCCTTCGTTGGAGTGACAGAGAAAAATCCCCGAAATTTGGCAACTTCAGTGTTCCGTAATAGTAGATTACTGCAAAAGCCGGGAAGTAAGGTTTTGCAGGCCGAATCCGAATATGTGAGGCCTGCAAGCCTTTTCCAGGCTGAAGCTTGTATAGTGCTTTTCACAAACTAGTAATTTAAAAAAAAGTTACTAATCAGTTTCATGTATTCACGTCTGTCATACTTTAATGTTTAAAAACAAAAGAAAGGTGCTTTGTAGGCTAAGGCCTGACAATTTGTATGAAATTCCTTTACATCATTGTTCGCTCGTAGAAACCGAAACTAGGTATGGACTTCCTTGATTGATTTGAGGTACGTTATGTAAACATTTCATTGCAAGTTTGAGAAAAAGTGTTAACATACATTTGGCGTCAACTGTACAGTCGTCATCAGATATATCGGATTGGCCAGGGTGCTCATAAACATCTGAGCATGCCTATATTCTCATGGCACTAGATTGCATGTTCAGATATTTTTGACCACCCTTGCCGCTCCGATATATTTGATGACGACTGTACAAGGCTTGCACAATGCAGCGTTAATGTTTGAAGATATATTATTTTGGGCGTTACAGCAGGTATGTGCAGCTAGTATAAATAAACTACAAACATTGGCTTTGAAATTACACGACGTTCTTATTTCGAACAGAATGCATTTAAACTTGATAGTTGGAGTGACCTAGTTTATTTATGACAACTTTGCTTTGAATACAATTAGTTATTGTATTCAAAGCAAAGTTGGTGTTCAAAGGGGTGAGGTGTTATTCAAAATTCGGCATAATGCGAGTGAGACCACATACTATGAAAGCTTATATCTTATATAATTTTAAGCCGGCAATAAAAATACACATTAGATTTTATACAGGGCGAAACAAAAATAGAGTATAATGTATAATATAATAAAAGTACAAGTTTTTTGAAAAAAAAAAAAAAATTGTTGTGATAATATCTCACAGGGTGGCACTATTTGGGGGACCGGTAAACAACAACATTTAAAAACATATATACCTATACTTTGACTTTTTTCTAATCATAATACGATACTGAATGGGCCCTAAATTGGAAAATGTTTTACAGTAGGTACAGTTGGTGCTTTTTTCAAAAGGTGCGAATAGAAAATTCGTGAATCGTGTCGATTTAAAGTACTCCCTTCGGTCGTGTTTTAATTTATCGTCACTCATTTCCTACTTCATTTTTTCGCACTTGTATCGTAAAGTACAATTTTTTTTACTTTTCCTAATTGGAATACGATACCTACTGAATCCTTAAACATGTCACCACTATTTTTGTTACCCGTATAGATGTAGCTTTCCTGTGGTCCTGTCACGGTTCAAGGCATATATACCAACAGACTATTGACGTGGTGGCGACAATTTATTAGTAGGGTTCCATGGAATGAAACAAAGAAAACAGCTCGTACCAAATACGTGCTACTCGATTGTATGAATCAGTTATGTACTGAATGGATTCGCGGGCAAAACGACCTTGTAAACCTTATATTGACTTTTGGCCCTTTTAAGCCCTTGATAAGATATACATAGCAAGCAGTGGTTTCGAGTGTGTAACCTTTCTTACTTGGAGCAAAAATGAGAGTTTACTGAACTAGATATTCAGCAGTTATTGTACGGTCAAAGGTAAAATAAGGTGTACACAAAAATGCTCAAAAATATGTCCCAGTGCACTTTTATTATAGGTAATAAGAACGTCTTAACAGACCTATTTATAAGAGGATTCTTCCGATACATATTTTTTCACTTGTCTGTATAAACATTAATTACGATACCACTACCGTGACAACACCTAATAAAAGTCTAGCAGATGAATTCTCGACAACATTGCGACACCGCCTAATTATATTGGATGCAACCTTGAAAATAACGACAGTGACATTCATGCCTTTAAATGCAATTATTAACGTACGTGCCTAAAAAGCGAGAGTGTACAGGAGGTATTACAAATTTGATCGGCCTCGGTCAATGACTCTTTATTATATACGTACGGAGGAAACCCAATTATTAAACATTTAATGAACGCCAAGTATAGGTTTGTCCCTTCACCTTTACCAGGTATTAACTAATTACTCTTAATTTAATTGAAAGCCCGTGGGTGTATAATATGGGCCTTCAAAATTAGATCGAAAACAATGAACTATAAAATTACCTATACGTTGATGGTTACAAAGAATGTATAAAAAATAGTTTCCTGCTTTGCTTATACCGAAAAGGAAACAATTAATAATTATGAATGAGGATTTACAATGAGTACATACATGTGTCATCAAACTCATCAATAATGAATACGACGAAATAGTCATCTGCATGTTTATAGCGTCTAACAGAACAGGTTTTACGTATTTATTTCCTGGTTTAAGTTTAAACCGTATATAATTTTTATTCGCCAATTTTCTTGATACTACATCATTAAATCGCGATGTATTCGGAGATAACGCGGATGAATAATAGACTAGCTTTAAAAATCAGGCCTTATAGAGAATTCAGTAAACAGTCGTAAAAGGGTGTTGTTACACTTATGTATGTTGATTAGTCTGGCGTTTAGGTGTTTGCCACATTTCAGTGTTAGTTAGTTGGTACTTGTACATAATTAAAACCATTTATAAGCCATTTTACGACCAGACAGGGACGGGTACGTAGGGTTGCGTTGTCAGAGACGATGGGAAACGCGCGATCGTTTTTAGGTACCCCTGTAAATCTAATGTTTGGATCAGGATTATTAGCAGGAGCCAGTTCGGACGCTAATCACTTTCGCAATAACTTCCTTATACGACATTAGATTGATGATGTTGCGGAACATAGTTTTGTCATTTGTCAGCCTCCGTAGCCTAGTTGGTAGTGACCCTGCCTACGAAGCTGGAGGTTCTGGGTTCGAATCCCGGCGAGGGCATTCTTTGTGTATTTATTTATCACAAATGTTTGTTCCTTGGTCATGGCTGTGTATGTATTTAAGTATCTATAAGTATCTATCTATTATATATATCGTCGCCTGGTACCCACATCACAAGCCTTAATTGAGCTTACCGTGTGACTAGGTCGATTTGTGTAAGATGTCCCAAGATATTTATTTATTTATTTATTTACAGTTAAGTTTCTTATGGCAAGTCACTGATCTTTAAAGGATAACTGAGGTAGCTAGTCACTGATTACCAAAGGAACTGAGGTCTACCTATTTGGCGACATGAGTCAAAAATGTCTAAATAAATGTTGGTACGTTCATACCACTCACTTACCACTTTCTCACGAGTCGAAAGTAAAATTTTGTCTTAAGCACAATGTGCTACTAATGCTACTATAGATACATATAAATAGAAAACATTTATGTCTAAGAAAGAAATATTTTCGTGATAAATACACAAAGAGCCATGATGGGGATTTGTACCCGGGATATCCAGGTTCGCAGTCAGGGTCACCAGGAACAGTCTCCAGTCTAGTTCGTCTGTCACCACACTTCATTAGACAATCTGCCCATTCATTTCGTTATGACTTCCTACTAAAGGCTTTATTATCGAGATTATACTTTCATCAATATCGCGTCAATAAGTAAACCGACTCCCTATAATTATTTTTTCATGGTTACAACTGCCAATTAAAAAAACAATTCAATGGGAGTAAAGATTGCACTAGAATTATAGTGGCATTCAACTCGTTAACGGAATTTCCATTGTTTCACTGAAAGTACCTCCTTTGTGTTAATAGATTATTTTGAAATTCCCAGTAGAATGGATAGGAAGTTACTATTATATTTCCTATAAGGACACTTTTGAGGATCATATGATGAATTTTATTGTAAAATACTTATATTCAGACGTTGTTCATCCTGCTTATTACCTACTTAGTCATAAAATTGGAAAATCACAAGTTGACCGCAGCTAAATCAATGTCGCCACAGGTGCCTTCCTGGGACCCTTCCCAGCAGGAAAGAGATTAAGAATAAGGACCTAGTTTAAAATTCCCGTAAAATCGCCGCAGAAGTCGCGAACAATGTAAACAAACCGTTAATAAAAATGTCCATTTTATAGTATTCATTGTTTAGGATAATATGGATTTAGCACTATTCAATGATGTAACTGGGTTAAAACTTCCCTGCTGTCCCGTCTATATAATCAGCTACTAAAATACAGTAATTATGATACCATACTGCCAGACTGGTGTCGAGCCAGTAGTCGGCAGGGTGATAGAATTCCATGCTATGGTGGTACCTAGCTAATAGTGTTATTGAGCTTACTGGGGCCACTATGGATCCATGATATTTTCATTGTGTTGTCCTAGTATTCCTGACTAATTTGACTTTGCTTAAGATCCCTTGCCTGTAGGCAGAGCAAGTGGCATTCACAGTGGCTCCCGCACTGGGTTTGAGCGTCTGGCTTGATCTTGTTTGTGCCAGCATTTTCATGACACAAGTTTTGCCTAGTGTGGTCTCATTGCTGTATCTGTGTAAGAACTATACAGTGTGTAAGTCTAATACGGGCGATCAATTAAACCAGGCATGGGATTCATTAGTGCAATCATAGATTACAAGGTTTTTTAAAAGTTACTCTCAATTATGAGCCCACAGAATTTTTTTAAGATTATCGGAGCAGCAATGTAGGTACGAACATTTGTTATTGTTGATATGGCAGTTATGTCATCTGCTTTTGAAATTAGCTGTCATCGAGTCTTGAACTCGCGTATGTTGCTCTACATTGCGCGCCGAATTATTT
>JALPQI010013975.1:0-28285 GCA_025490895.1 Thaumatotibia leucotreta
TTCTAACGCCAATTAATCACTAAATTTCAATATTAACTCGGTTTTGGTGTTAATTATATAGTAAACTACAAGCGATATATAATATAAAGTCATAAAGATATTGTATTGTTGTTACGAACCTAAGTGCAATTGACCATAGTTATGCAGAAAACTCTGCAAAACTATGGTCTGTTAAGATATTTTAACGTCTCGCTAATTAGATGTCCCTAAGGCACTGGTCTCACCGCGAGCTAATTAAGCTATGAACTATGGGCTATAAACACGAAAAAAAGATACACACTCCCGTGTAAAAAAAAAGAGACACGGCGATACTCACCCGGCGGTGATAGCTGATAGCTGGGCGAGTATCTTTTGTTCGTGTTTATGTTCGTAGCTCGCGGTGAGACCAGTGTCTATAAGTGTAAATGCCTTGAAACACACTTTCACTTTGGTCAAAGAGGAAAACGACTATTATAGACGTGTGACCCTTTCGGTCCTATCATCCCTCATCGAGTGAATGGGTCTCCCTTCTATCTGCTCGTATCTCTCATGCAATTGCATCATCATGAAGAAGTATGTCATGAAATCGTGATGCGCCATTATTATTTTGTGATGCAAATTCAGAAACGAAGTACTCTCCTTATCCCATTTCCTATTATTTTGTTTTTCCACCATCACGGTATAATATCTTTTCCCTTTGAAGAGCATATCTTCGAGTTTCCTTATAAGAAAGCCTACACGATACTCTGGTGACTCCGAATTGATGTTACCTTGGGATCCGAAGCTTTTTAACTTCGATCTAGACATATAAATTAGTTGTAGCATGACGTCCGCCATTTTACTTTTAAACGCCAATAAGTAGACAGCGTAATAGCGGTTCGGTTGGCCACGATATACTTGCACGCGTCTAGTATCATTCCGTTTTGTCTCGTCTTGTAATAGCAAATCGCCCCCCAAATCTCCCATTAGTTGATTACGAAATGCAGTGTCGTCTTTTTTTATTCTGTGCACGTCTAATTTTTCGATGTCTATGGTCAGATTGATTTTTTTATCTGTGGGGAATGCCTTTATAGGCTGGGGTGTCTTGAAAGAAATTACCTCTTGAATGGTTGGATAGGAACTTCGGTCTCGGTAGGAATTTCCCGCCGAACCTAAACCTGAAACGTTAATTCTAAAGGTGCATTCAGACCAAACGAGCAATCGCTATTCTAATTTCTAACCCCCTACGCTACGAAATTTGATCGTTACACAAAACGTGATTCGTTGATTTCGTAGAGTGGGGTATAGAATAGCGAATGCTCGTTTGGTCTGAATGCACCTTAAATAAAATGGGAACTAATCACGTGCAAAGTGTCCAAGTGGTTAGATCTACAAATGGATAAAATGATAAGTATATTCGGTATGTTGTTTATGATAGTATAAGCTCATAATGTCACGCCCAATGTCCCAATGTCAGGGTAGGCAGCGCATAGACGATTTTTTGATCATTATGTCTAATGGGCCTCAGGTGGGCTGAGAGCTCAGTTGTCTACCTTCCTCAAATAAAAAAACGCCCAAACATATTCCTAACTTGCCCTTAAGCTTGCCTTGGCACTAGGTACATTTTTGTAAGATTATCCTAGAATATTTATTTATTTATTGATGCAATAAAATTCTACGTGATACTTAGGTACTTACCTAACAGAAATAATATGTTAAACACGATTAGTGCCGTCATGCCGCAAATCTTATACCTACCTTATTTTATGCTCATTGCAAATTTATTATTCTTAAGTAACGAATGTTTATTGTCATTGTTTTAATTTTAATTGAGTACCTAGTTACTTACATTAAATTTTTTGAAAGGCGCGCCCACCGAACTATTTATGTACGGCAGTACGGCAAACTTTCCAAATAACTATCTCTCCTTAGGTATTAAACAAATGTAGAAATTAAAAACAGATTAACACTGTACTTCTCATGGCCAATATAAATTGAACTTCATCTCTTTAAAGTGCAAGACTTGCAATTTAGAGAGTGCTAGCGAGGAACTCGCATAATTTTCCCGTGTTCTTAAGCTAAACGAAAGCAAAAATTAATAATTTGGCAATGTTCATCACAATGGACATAGTCTTCGAGTCTTCGACCCACTTTTTGTATTTTTTAAGACAAAATTTTCTGCTCTACGCAATAGCGAAAAGGCGAAAAGGTTAACATCTGAAAGTGGAACTTATTTTTTAACAAATCCCCTAATGAGCTTATTCTGGTTTCCAAAACCTCATTGCCAACGGGAATATACTTATTTTTTAGGCACCCTGTATATCGTCAGCTTTTATTTTTTGTATTGTCAATTTAATTAAAAAAAAATATAAATCCTATAATATTACCTCCTAATGCGTCTATACGCATAGGTAATAGGAGAGGCCTACGTCCAGCAGTGGACTATCATAGGCTGATGATGATGATGAAATTATAAATGAAATAAAACTAAGAAAACGGATAAACTCGCGTATATTAACTAATTTTAACTTCATTCCGACGTTTCGAACACTTTACAGGGTTATGGAGGAAATTTGATAGATCTGCCTCCATCAAAATAAGAAAGATAAGTACAAAACTACCCACCAAAGAAAAATTACTAAACGACAGACAATAAATTTTAAGGGTGGATGTACATACTAAATTTGCAAATTAAGCTAGTTATTCATTATCATTACAAATATTTTCAGAATGAAGACAAGAGACAAAATAAATAATCTACGCCGGCTCTATCCCTACGCCACTGCATGAGAAGTATTTCCCTCCTTTGTATGATTGTATTGTTAGGAAGGTATCCCAAAATTGGGACCGGCAAGAAACTCAGCGGGACAACTCTTTTCAAAAAACATTTGTAGTACATCTTAAGATCATCATGCATTAAACCGAAACATACAATTTTGATTAATAAGGAAATTTAAAAATAATTTTTAAAACATTTTTTGCCAGTACTACAAGGGGGGTTCGGCTGCATCGAAATTGTCAGGAGAAGGTTAAGGGAACAGAACATGTCAGAGGAATACGCTAAGTTGTTGGAACATTGCCTTACATCTGGCTACTTACTATGGAACGGTGAATTCTACCTTCAAGTGGATGGCGTGGCGATGGGGTCTCCAGTTTCTCCTGTTGTCGCAGACATCTTTATGGAGGACTTCGAGGAGAGAGCACTCTCATTGGCTCCCATGCAGCCGAAGATATTTAAAAGATATGTAGATGACACTTTTACTATTCTTCCAAAAAGTAGTGTTTCAACTTTCTTAGATCATTTAAATTCCATTCATGATAAAATTAAATTTACTTTAGTTAGAAAATGACTGTTTTCTGTCTTTCTTAGATGTTTTGGTTATAAGGAATCCGGATAAAACTTTGGGTCACACTGTATATAGGAAACCTACTCACACTGATAGGTATTGAAATGGCAATTCCCACCACCATCCCAGCCAACTAGCTACTGTAGGCAAATCTTTGTTTCAGAGAGCCCAAAAGATATGCGATGATCGGCATCTAGCTGCGGAGCTTCGGCATGCTAGGCAGGCACTTCGGGCAAACAACCTGAAGATTCCTCGAGCCGATCAGAAGACTCGTATGAAGATTCCCACTTTTGAACGCAGGCCAGCCGTTCTGCCTTTTAAAGATAAAGATAAAGATATTTTATTTGCTAAGGACACACAGATATACAAGTACAGATAGTAGGTACAACACGGTTTCGGAAGTAGGTATCCTGTCGTCATCCGACATGCAAATTATGTTCAGAAATACAAACTACCTATATTTATCATTAAAATAAATACATTTACTTTAAATTGGTAATTATTTGATATTACTATTATCATTAATCATTAAGGATTTCAATTCATTAATTATAATATTTTCATTAATTTTGTCGGAGGGGTTACAGACAAGATCAGCCGCATCTTGAAACGTGCTTCTATTAAAACCTATTTTAAGCCAATGAAGAAGATGTCGCAGTTTCTGAGGCCTGTTAAGTATAGCACCCCCTTACTGAATGCAATGAAGGAGTGTATAAGCTGGACTGTGAATGTGGGCTTTCATATGTTGGGCAGACAAAGAGGAATATCACTACTACGGTGAAGGAACACATAGCCGATGTCAAGCACCGTCGACAACAGCCTGCGGTTTGGGAGCATGTCAGTGATGGACCGAATCATTCTATTAAGTTTGACAAGCCTTTGGTTCTCGTTAAGGAGAAGAGAAACATTCCTAGAATGTTGCGTGAGGCCATTGAGATAATGAAATATCCAAACTTTAATAGAATGGAAAGAAGCTTTTCTCTACCACCGGCTTAGGATCCAGTTGCTCATCTGATAAAGGAACAGTCTAGACATAAACCGTGAGGCTGATGTATTTGGCGGTGGTGACCAAACCCCCCCCCCCCCCTTGTAGTACTGGCAAAAAAAAATTTCAAATTTTTTTTATTTTTAAATTTCCTTATTAATCAAAATTGTATGTTTCGGTTTAATGCATGATGATCTTAAGATGTACTACAAATGTTTTTTGAAAAGAGTTGTCCCGCTGAGTTTCTTGCCGGTCCCAATTTTGGGATACCTTCCTAACAATACAATCATACAAAGGAGGGAAATACTTCTCAGGCAGTGGCGTAGGGATAGAACCGGCGTAGATTATTTATTTTGCCTCTTGTCTTCATTCTGAAAATATTTGTAATGTTAATGAATAACTAGCTTAATTTTCAAATTTAGTATGTACATCCACCCTTAAAATTTATTGTCTGTGGTTTAGTAATTTTTCTTTGGTGGGTAGTTTTGTACTTATCTTTCTTATTTTGATGGAGGTAGATCTATCAAATTTCCTCCATTGTCAGTCATCCGCAGACCACGAACCCTGTAAAGTGTTCGAAAAGTCGGAATGAAGTTAAAATTAGTTAATATACGCGAGTTTATCCGTTTTCATAGTTTTATTTCATGAGTAATCCTCGCGGTAACCGAAGAAAATATTATGAAATTATAAATATTAGATGTCATATACCAAAGAAAAAACAACCAAGATCACCTAATGTCCGAGGTGGGGATCGAACCCACGTACTCAGCTTTTGCGGCTGATGCATGTACCCCTCGGCCACTCGGTCTTAGCAACCACCGGTCAAATTTCTCGGGTATATGCAATCCCTTACAAGACTACGCGCCTTTGACCATTCTCTAATCTAAGGGCAAGCAATACATGCCTGCCTGCTCCTATTAGAATACTTTACAGTTTTCTAGAATAGCTAGAGAGAGCTGGTGCTGCCATCTATTGAACGTATTGCGAAAACACAAATCAAATTATTTATAAACTAAATATTTTGATTTGTAAGTACTTTTTTTTCATTTTTCTCCAGTAGTCACACTACTTAAGTTAATAAATAATTTGATTTGTGTTTTCGCAATACGTTTAATTTAAATACTTATACCATTAATCTAAGGTCTTGGTATTATGGCCCCATCGTTAATTTTTTATGATACCGCTATCACCGCCAACGTCTAGTTTATAGAAAGGCAGGAACACGTGATGACAGTTGATTGGTGAACTTCAGCGGTAGAACATCACTGAGGAAGGTAATCTAAGGTAGCCTCATTTGATTTTCTAATAGGTATTTAGTAATTGACGGCATGACATATTCGAGATTTTTTGTTACACTAAAAATACAATTACGCACTTTAGAGCAATAATTTTTGTTTCAATTCAAACTCTGCATCAATGTACATTATTATACAAGTATTAGAAAATTATTAAGCCCTCGCAAAATTAACCAAACATTCAGTTAGGGTACAGGTTGGGTACAGGTTAATCAATCAGTATCAAGTCCCGTCAATGTAGGTATTTTTTCTTGCATTTTCAAGTTTATTAGTTATTTTTAAAACAATTCGAATATCACGAAATACAAAAACCAAATATTCGAATGCTTGAAACTTTATGTAATTTTGATGAATTTGAAGCTCTAATCTTAAGGTCAATCGTCAATCGGGCAGATGAGCATGAGCAAGTCTCAGTTTGTAAGTCCATTTGGAACGCGTCTTCGATATTAATAAGGGCAAAGGCAGTATGGCTTAGTGCTTTCGCCCGTGCACAAGGACTAAAAATATTTTAAAAAATTAATAATGGTGAACTCCGAACTTTCATTTTTCGGTGATTCATCTCTATCACACCAACAAAGGCGTCATTAGAGTGACAGAGACAAATCCCCGACATTTACCAACTTTGGAGTTCGCGGTAGGGCCTCTGCGATCGGTCTTCAACGAGGGGCCGCACATAGTGTGCCACTAAGAGGGATAGACATAGTCACTTACTACTAAGAAGATACTTGTGTGTGTGGCACTTAGTGACGTATTCAACGCATTTGTCTGGCACTTACATTTAGCATCTAATGCACACACACACAAAAAAAATAGTGGCACAGTGATAAGGACGGACGATTATCGTTCCTTTTCACTTCCACTAGTAAAAAGTTTCATAAGACCATCCCTTTCGTTCTTGCTATTATTATAACGTTGTCATATCCATATTAATCCTACATTCATGGTCTTCAACTGTCAAAAATGTCAAAATGTAATCTAGGGACAGTTCAAATATCATACTGATACTATCTATATTTTTTTTCGCATTACGAATAAAAATATAAAACGCAGTGCTTTAGATTTTTAACTAAAGTCAAATTGAATTTATTATTCAAATATGATCGTTCCTTAAAATGCAGTAATAACATTTAAATTCATTAAGTGCAATCGTACTCTGAATCATATGTCAAGCTCCGGGAAGAATATATTCGAACGCTCGTCTAGTGACGTTTATTTTGGTCGTATTCTTATCTAGTAGGAAAGCACGTAAATTACTCTTATAATGATAGTACAAATAGTAGTTACAGTGTATTAAATAATGTTACGCGGTTGTCATATTCTTACAGAAGGCGTAAAGGTGCAGTCTGCTCTCAGCCAAGCCAGTAAAATCATTAATAGGACTATTTCTGCTACCGTAATTACTAGTACCAATATGAACGACAAGTTTAAATTACCAGCACGCTATGGTGCCGGCGAAAAAAGCGTATGGTAAGTGCAATACAATTAAAAAGTTACATAATCCCTGTATAGCGTAGGTATTTAAAACTTGCCGTATTAGCCGTATATGTATAAAAAATCTACTGGGCTAAGTATTTTGTGCCGTACAAAGACATGTCATTCCTATGTCTGATATGCACGTAATGTCATTAAATTTTATCTCAAATGTTTACTTTGTATGATTCTTATCGATTTAAACAATAGTATTTCAGAGTTTGAAAATCAATACTTATGATCAGTGATCAGTTTTTTGGATTCTCCTGGCGGGTCTCCTACAGTAACTTGAAAAATAAACTTTAATTATATTGCCATATTTCTGTTTCATAAAGTATGCTCTTGTATGTATAATACAATAGTGTTCAATAAAATTTTATAGTCACATCTGTAATTTTTTTATATGCAAAATCCTGCTATGGGGAACCCAGAAAACCAATCACTGCTTATGATAAAAATATTGTTAGTTTACAGTACCTAATGTCCAAGGGGTAGTGGGGAACTTTATTATTATGTCGTCCCATAACAGAAAATACCAGCTATGTGCACAAATCAGGTTGTGACATGGCATAAAATTAATTATCAAATAGCATAATATGTGCACTTTGATGGTATTTGCAGTAATTGTCATAAAAGACAATGAAAAACAGTTTCATAGGAATTTAGTTAGAATTTATGACTTGCCAACAACGGGACGGAATGGAAAACGAGAGGGGAGGCCTTGTCTTGCCCAGCACTACACTAACAACTGGCTATTCAAAAAAAGAATTTATTATCTATATTTTGTAGAACAACTTAAATTATTTATTAAATATTTTTTGAGTTATATATTTTTAAAAGTCTTAACACTATGTACATTTGCATTCATAAATATGTGAGCAACTCCAAGGCTTCAAAAATAAATGAGCAGAGAAAGGTACATAATGCATCTGGACAGATTTTATATGAGTGTATTATAGTTTGATCTGAACTTATGATCTTTTGTTTTGCGAAACTAGACAATCAGCAGTTGAGCCCTTTTCTATTGTCAATGACGCAAAACAAAAGGTCGTAAGTAAGATAACAGCGGGTCAAATAATTTTTCCCGAACTTTACCTGATATATTATCTGAGCATGTGTCACATTAATATGTTTATAGTTCGTGAAATATAAATTGGTAACTTTCTACCTACATTATAGTAAAAATAAACATTCAATTTATATTCGGCTGACAAGCAGAACTCACTATAAAAACTGTCACTACTCTTAGCAACCTCTTATGTCAGTATTAAATCAGAACTGAGATAAGACCTTTTTTTCAAGTAGGTATTTGTTACTTAGTGAGTTTTGCTTGTCAACTGAGGATATGAAACATTTACTTTTCAACCAACTTCAAAAAAAGGATGACGTTGTTAATTCAACTGTATGTATTTTTTATATTTGTTACCTCAGAACATCTGACAGGGTGAACTAATTTCGATGATTATTTTTTATTTGAAAGCTGATACTCATACTCACCAATAGGTCCCATTTTAATTTGATCCAGTTCTGACAATAGCATCCATGAAAAAATCATATAAGTCATGATTGTCATGAATGTCCATTAAGCATGTACACAACAAATGAATGAATAACTCAATATCACGCCAACCAATTTTTTTATTTGGTGATTATAATTTGCAGGGTTGAATACATAGAATTAGTGGCAAAGTACAAGCCGGCAGTGAATCTGGGGCAGGGCTTCCCTGATTTTCACGCCCCCAAACATGTCACACAGGCCTTGGCTGAGATCACGTCTGGTGACAACCCGCTGCTTAATCAGTACACCAGAGGATTTGTGAGTATTGAGTACTGCTACATTTCTAAGTGCTTAGCCAAATTGCGAATCTCCGAAGTTAACTCTGGGGTCAATCACCTTTTTCTTATAACTCGTAGCTATGGTTACGTTCTCCTGGGTCACCCTAGAAATCGCAGTTTAATAGCATTCAATTACAAATCTTTTATTTCGCTTTCGGCTTTCACTCCTGAAGGTGCGTTCAAACCAAAAGAGCATTCGCTGTTCTAACCTCCCACTCTACGAAATTCGATCGGTACACAAAACGTGATTGGGTGATTTCGTAGAACGGGCGCTAGAACAGCGAATGCTCTTTTGGTTCAAACGCACCTTTACCAATAGTAGCAAAGTGGCTTTTGCCAATGTCGAGTAATTTTTGAGAATGTTCAGTAGAATTTTGATTTTGTGGAAGGATAGGCTAAAACAAATAATAAATAGAAACCTAAAGCAAATAAGTATTATGGACATTACAAACAAACACAAGACGAACACGAGTATAAATGAAAAAAGAGCGGAAAGCGGATGACAGTTAGGCAATAGGGTGGGTCACTGATGTATGAAGAAAAAAAAAGTATTTGTTTTTTACTAGTAACAGTTGTCAATAGTTCCGGAATTAGGTCGATAAAGAGTGTGCAAAATTATTTGGCCATCGGAATTAATTTTCTGCCTCCGGATCTAATTGAAAGATTTCATAGAAACTTCAGTACATTTTGTACTGACCACAGTTGATATCTATGTTTTTACTTTTTATTGCAACTTGAGCTATGTTTGAGTATTGTGTTTACCTGGAAATAGCTTTTCTATAGTTATGGAGCCAAAAGAGACGAAAAAAAAGTCAAAAATAATAACTTTTTTTTTTGAAGTTCCTTACATTTTAAGAAAAATACTAAACAAAACCGGAGGCAGAAAAACTTAAATTAAAAATATAATAAAAATAAGAGTGATAATCAAATATCAAATGGCACCGTTTTGTAACTATTATCTTCAGAAAATCGAAATTTTTGAAAAATGACCCACCCTATTAGGCAAGCAACAAAGCGGATGAATTATTACGAGAGAAAAAAAAAGGGGGGTATCACGATTAACTATTGAGCGTTATCGAATGGCACCTTGGTTACGCACTCTGAGAGCCTAGCCAAGATGCCATTTGGTAATCAAACAAACGATAAAACACGTGACTGTAATGTATGGAAATCGTCTCGTAACTTTTCGTTCGGATCTGTGATTCTGGTATTATTCTTTTTGCTTATCGCATGCTGCCGAATGGCCATTTGAACTAACACTATTTTGTATGGTAACTTTGGAGACAATTTTAAAAAGTCTGTTTGTTTTTCTTAATTTTATGCTTTATGAAACACATTTATTTATGTCCCAACCATTTTCCATTTTATTTTAAATGTGTACACTGTATACCATTTTTACCTGGGATAACTCGGGGCATTTATACGAAAGTGATGTAGCAAAATATTTCATCTACTAAAAATATATTGATGTTACTGTGAATGACAACATCAAAATGTTATTCGGCATAAATAAATATAAGGTACTTACTCCTCAATTAAAATAAAAAATAAATTTAAACGGGTATTTACGCGTTTATTTTAAATTAGTTTGCAAAATATACATTCAATATTAAAATATCAATATTTTAATTGTCATTTTGATTAAAATTATATCTGCATATTTTTACTAACTGAAGAGGCCTGATATCTCATATGACATCGAACCTCTGTACTGTAATCGAGAATGTTCAACAACATCTTTTATTATAATTATATCGACATATTTTTAATCGATATCAAATCCCTATAACTTGCCCCCAGTTATCCCAGGTATGACCATTAATTGACATACATTTTGTAAGCTCACCAAAAGTAGGTAACACAGGAGACAGAAAATATGCTGGTCGAAATGTTAATGCCCACTTATCATGCCAAACTTTAACATGTTTTAAAAAATCGATTTTCAAATTGGTAATGACCGGACCTGGCGCAGGACCGGTCATTGTGGCAATCTTTGGGAGAGGCCTATGTTCAGCAGTGGACGTCTTTCGGCTGATATGATGATGATGATGATGATGATGAAGGACTAGACATGTTCTTTTATTGGACCTTTCACCTATCAAATAGCAATATGGTTCTATAACCATTTTTTTTATTTATATGGGGCATCAACAGCAGTACACAAGATATAAACGAAACCGAGTGTACAGTTAATAAAGCCAATAAAACTAGATGGAAAAGTAACTGATGTGATAACAATCTTTGACATCAGCTATGCTTGGTCATAATATTGTCTCACACTACAATAAACCAGTTACTGTTTGAATGTTTAATAATATTGTGTAATTTACTAGTCATCTTTTAATTGTTAGATCATGGTGTACATCGTTAGATCATGTTATCTCAATGTGATGTTTAATGTGTAATTATAATTACTTTTCTCTTATCTCGAGTGTCTGAACTTGCCTATCGTAGTGAACCGGATAAGGTCGTATGGGGTTAGAAAGCGTTTCATTTTCTACTAAAGATAAGACTAGGGTTGTCAACCGTCTCTCTATATGCGGGACGTCCCGTTTCTGGGGCCCCAAAGTATGAGTCCCGCAAAAGGTTCTCACGGGACGCCGATTGTCCCGCTTTTCAAGGAATACTGAACAATAGTAATTTAATATACCGTGCACTTATTAATATGAATGCGATAGGTCCATTAGGTGCATCTTAATTGAACCGATCTGAAATTAAACTTATTTTTTTATTGTTAATGTTATAAAATTCTGTGCTAATTTGTAATTAATGTTTTTATCACTTGCGTGTGATATCCTGCATGTTATTGCCAAGTCCCGCAATTCATTCGCGAATGTACCGCATATCTGTGAATTTTGGTTGGCAACCCTAGATAAGACCGACGCGTGGCCCGGCCCGACAACAGAGTTGTAGGCCTACGAAGCTATCTTCGAATCAATATTACAAGGTTCTATGTTGCACTTTTACCAGCTTCAAATGAGAACGTTGTCACATTGATACTAAGCCGAGATTTAATCATACATTCAATCATATTCATAGAAATGTCACGTTTCTTTCACGACGAATACGAATGTTTTTTTCCAACAAATGAGTGTTGTACAGTCAAATGCAAAAATAAGTATTGAAAGAATCCGCTCATAAATATGTTACGACGTTCTTATTACACAGAATTAGAGTGCACTGGGACATATTTTTGAACATTTTTGTGTATACCTTATTTTGTCTTTGACTGTGGGTACGAATTTGAGTAATTATAGCGATGAAATGGAACATAGAACACCATCATAAATAAATAAATAAGAGAAACTCTGTATGTAGTTGTATTTAACCTATCCATAATATGTATTCGTTTTGTTTGCGTTCGCATTTTAAACATGTATTGTTTATTTTAATAGGTCACTACTACATACAATAGGTGACTTACTTTAGTTTTTTACCTATACAGAGTACAGGACACTAAACTTCGGTTGGTTAATTTCGAATTTTCTAGAAGTAATTACAAAACGGACCGAATGGATCACGATTCAGAAAATTACATTTTTCTTTATTTCTTTGTCTGTGTAATTAGTAATTAGTTTTACGGCGTAGTTCACTTTTATGGCGTCCTTTGTACATATATCTGTGGCATGTCTATGAACACTTTAACTCGATGATAAATGAGATATTTTTATTAGCATCGAATGTCGAATAGCTTGGAGTATTGTTTTCTCGTCCTTTTAGCCGACTTCATAAAAGGAGGAAGTTCTCAATTCTACAGTATTTTTGTTGTCTCGATATCTCAAGAGAATCGTTGATCGATATTGTTCTTTTTATCATTCGCGTTTACAACGAGATGGTCCCGATTGGCACCAAGTCGGGCTCTGATGATGGGAAACACAGGCAACTGGAATGCACTTCTTTCGTCCACCGTGTATACAAGTGCCCACGAGGGAAGGGAGAAATTCTAACAGCATATTCCTGAGACTAAAAGAAGCAAAAAATGTAAAACGAGTTTTGGTCAAAATCTGGAATAAAAGATTTTTATTCGTTTTTTTTTGTTTATTGAATGCCTTAATACACAAAAAAAGGATTTTATTAATCAAACTATCGCAAAAAATGCAGTTTATACTTCTTTTTTACATTTACTAGATAATTAAAAATATTTTTGTTCATTTGATTTCTGTCAATTAAGTGTGACAAGACAACATGGTGACAAAATCGTTTCCTGAAATGCGTTTATCATAGCGTAACGGTCTAAAACGGTTTTAAGAAAAAACAAATGTTCTCTTAAAATAGACTGAATCCAAAAAACTTCATGACATTTTTAACTTCAAATTTGATCAGAAATCCGCTGTTGAATTTTCCCTTTCCTCGCGGATACCCTGTATTGGTCAGCCTCCATCATAGCCTTGTTGGCAGTGACCCTGCCCACGAAGCTGGAGGTTCCGGGTTCGAATCCCGGAGAGGGCAATATTTTGTGTACATATTTATCACAAAGATTTGTTCCCTGGTCATGGCTGTCTATGTATTTGAGTATCTATTATATATATCGTCGCTTGGTACCCACATCACAAGCCTTAATTGACCTTACCGTGGGACTAGGTCGATTTGTGTAAGATGTCCCAAGATATTGATTTATTTATTTTAGTATAAAAATACTTAGAAAGGCATTATTGTGTGTATACATCGCAGCCAGTATGGTGGTCAGAAACATCAGGATAAGACTATACAGGGTGGCCCATTCAAATCGGTCAGTATGGGAAAGTCTGAAACTATAAGACATACGAAGATTTGTTCTTAGGAACCATGTCACCGATTTTGATAAAAAGAAAACCTGCATTCATACATTTGAAACAAAACTGTATCCAGCTAGGGAATCGAACCCAGTTGTTTTGAAAAAATAAACATACACTATTTCTTTTCAGATATCGTTTGAAGGCAGTAAATGTCTCTAAGAAACATGATGTCTAAAATGAATGGAATTCATTGTTTTCACGTACTTAAATTTATTTAACTAGATGTTTATTGTGTAAAGAAAAAAACATTTTTTTCTTTCATTTTTGTGAACACAGTTTTCCTTATTATCAAAATCAGTGACATGGTTCCTAAGAACAAATCTTCGTATGTCTTATAGTTTCAAACTTTCCCATACTGACCGATTTGAATGGGCCATCCTGTATGATCAAGGCGTTACAGTACATGCTCCGATATTTATGACCACCTGGGGGTCCATGTACTAATGACGATGGACAAAGTGAACTCCATGACGTACTAATGCGGTTCAGGTAAAGGGACAGTGATATATGCGTCGTATAGCCGTATATCGTACGTCATGGTAACCCCCTTGATATTGTATACAGGGTGTTTTCAAATTAGTCACGGATACCTTAGGGTATGCATGTGTTCATGATAAGGAATCATTTTACTTATGGGACTCATATCGAAAAATCGAAAAAATAAAATCTTTTTCTATGAAATGTTGATCACCCGATGAAACCACTTTTTATGAAAAGGCGATGTTTTTTTCAAGTTTTCGATATGAGTCTCATAAGGAAAGTTGTCCGTTATCATGAACACATGCATACCCTAATGTATCCGTGACTAATTTGAAAACACATTATATATAATTAAGCCGGTGACTTTGTACATATTCCCAGTCTACAGGTATCTAGATAAACTTAATTTGTATTTTGTAAATTAATTTACAGGGCCATCCCCGCCTGGTGCAAGCGATCTCAAAAATGTACTCACCTCTGGTAGGCAAAGAAATCAACCCACAAAATGAGGTGATAGTTGGCGTTGGAGCGTACGAGGTGCTCTATTCTGCTATTTTAGGTAAGTATGGAACTCTGCAAATAAAGATCTATACCTACAATGTGCCCATGAGGAAAGGGAAAAAATTTAACAGCGGATTTTGACCAAATTTGAAGTTAAAAACGTCATGTGAAGTTTTCTGGATTCAGACTATTTTAAGAAAAAAAAATATTTTTTCTTAATACCATTTTAAACCTTAAACCGTTACGCTATGATAAACGCATTTTAGGAAACGATTTTGTCACCATGTCGTCTTAGTCTTGTCACACTTAATTGACAGACATCAATTGAGCAAAAATATCTTTAATTACCTAGCAAATGTAAAAAATAAAAACATTTTTTGCGATAGTTTGAATAATAAATTCCTTTTTTTGTGTATTAAGGCATTCAAATCATCAAATAAAACTTAAAAATTTTTTTTTTGTGAAAATTTGACCAAAACCAATTTAATATTTTTTGCTTCTTTTAATCTCAGGAACATGCTGTTAGAATTTTTCCCTTTCCTCGTGGGCACCTTGTATTGCTCTGTGGACCAAGACTTATATTTCGATCTTTGGCGTTGAACCTGCGGTGTCAATATATCAGTCGTTGGCGTCCAAAAGGTTAATTGTATTTGCCCAAGTCAAAGGAATTTGATCTGACGTCGACGACGTTTTCAATATGAATGTCATGTTTCAGGGCACGTCGATGAGGGAGACGAGGTGATAGTGATCGAGCCGTTCTTCGATTGCTACGATTTCATGATCAGAATGGCCGGCGGCATACCTAAATTCATAGCGCTGCAGCCTGTAAGTACTATTAACCCTTAAATGCATGGTGTACGATGTATCGTACATAACGAAAACGTAGTTGGTGTTTGAAAACTAGATATGTATATTATGATCTTAAATAAAAAAAAATTTTAATGAACTTCCGAACTTATTACTGATTCGTTGGTGTAACTGTATTTAAAAAAACTTACATGTGTTTATAAGCAAGATGGCGGCAATCTGTTTACGTTGCGTGCGTTTAGCGGTTTTCAACTAAGTAAGACATTATTATTTATTGGAATTTTGTAATACATACCATAACGATTTTACAATTTCTGAATTTTTAATAATGCACGAATTGCAAAAAAAATATTATGTATGATGTATCGAAATTTTGATTAGTAGTACAAATTCTACCCAAAATATGTCCACAGATTTTTTTTTCTATTTTTCTCGTGCGTATATTATATTATTAGGTATGCACATTTTTTTTTGTTTTAGGAACGAAAAGAAAAAGTCATGCATTTAAGGGTTAGATGTTTCATCAAATATGTCAGTGCAAACGGAAAGGTACCTTGTCTGGCGTGGATCCAGGACTTCGTTCAGAGGGGGGGCATTGACCTATGATATGATAGTAAAACAGCACCTAGGCATACCTAAGGACGGAGAATCCGCACATCCTTAAAATATACTTAAAATCGACTCTTAAAATAGACTATATGTTTTTTTATGAAGTCCATTTTAAACACCGTGACCTTTCCGTTTGCACTGACCCAAATGTTAAAAAATCCAGCGTATACTCGTAAATCAGAGTACACGGGTGCGGCAAGTTTCGTACGCTAACGACAACACGTTTTCTTACATACTTAAGTGTAATTTTCTGCCCTCCAGCCGGCAAACAGCACATTGCCGGCCGCTGCGCTAAACTAAGTTGCCGCCTGCCGGCTCCGTTGAGCAGAAAAATAGTATACACACCCCGGCCGTTAAATGGGAAAGCCTCGGATCACATGTTTGTCTACAATTACACGTCATCCAAGACATTTCCCATTTAAACAGCCTTGGCATGTAATCTACTATTAATTTAAGGTTATTTGAAAGCTGATGCTTACCGATGTCCCATTTAATTTGGGCCAGTTCTGAAAATGGCATCCATGAGAAAACCATGTAAATCTTAAATTTGCATTAAGCATATGCACGATAAATGGACGAATTCATTATCACGTCAATCGATTTAGACTTTTAAAAAAACCGAGATGTTCCCGTTGACACCAAATCTGTGTGTCTGTCTGATGACGGGATATTGGAGAAATCTGTTGGAGTCAATTAAAAAAATATATTTTTCTCAAACATGCAATGAAATATTGTCTTTACGTTCCTTAAAATAGACTCGGAAGTGTCGCTTTTAGGGCGCAGTAACTCACTGGGATGGAAATGGAATTTCATAACACTTTTCAGGCAAAGTGTAATGTACTATTAATGGCAAAATGTTTGTAAAAACATAAAATTTTATTGTTTATAATACCCATTAAATGTATAGTGGGTTGCATATTTTTGACACATAGTCAAGACAAAGACACTTTGTACAATATAGCGCATGACAGCAAAAAATATCGCTAAATGAACGGAAATAAGTTCCAAAAACTGTCACATGTCACGTTACAAAAGGTGCTTTTTTTAATGCATGTGTTCGTCCACTATAGAGTAACGGTGGCTCCCAAGTATTATAACGTAGATCTGGGTAATCACCTAGTCATATTATAACTTGGTGTTTATAGAGAATTGATAGAAAAATCTCGCATTCAGGACATATGTCTATAGTATCTGTCATAGCCGTCAATAGTCAATGTCGACCAACTCCATTTCCAGAAAAAATCCGGCGCAGCGACATCCGCCGACTGGGTGCTCGACGAGGCCGAGTTAGCCGGCCTCTTCGGCCCCAAGACCAAGATGCTGATCTTCAACACCCCACACAACCCGCTGGGGAAGGTGTTCACTCGGCGCGAGATGGAGGTGATAGCGGATTTGTGCAAGAAACACAATGTGCTTGTTGTTTCTGATGAAGTGTATGAGTGGTTGGTGTTCAAGCCTCACAAGCATATTAGAATGGGTGAGTGCGAGTTCTTACCAGGATGCTTAGCCCGGTGTTTCTATGCGATTTTGTTACGCGTTTTTTTGTTCATTACCATCACCACTTTATTTACCGTTTTATAAAAGCAAACGAGACTATTATGCCAGAATAGCAGACAAACATGCGTCTGCTACAAGATAATCGAAAATGACTCCACTATTTATACGCAGTTCGTCAATAATTTGAGAATGGTAATGACTTGATTGTTGCGACTGAATAATCGCATAGAACTACCCAGCCAAGTTGCCAATCGCTAACGCTTAGTAGCGTATCGTAGTTTTCCCTCTCTGTCACTCTTTCATATTAGTGCGACAAAGACTGTTAGCTGCCTTTCGTTTACTATTGACGATTAAGCGTTATTGGCAACTTGTCTAAGCACCCAGAGATTGGACAAATGTGTGTCATTGTTCGCAATGATTTGGACATGACTGCAAAGTTGATTGAATGATTAATCAAACAAATATATTTTTGAAATTTAATTTAAATACATAAGGTGACTATTTACTCGTATTTTCATATTTCCAAATTTATGTAATTTGTAGAAAACAATGAATCGATTTACTATTTATTCAACTGTGTAGTCATGTTGTAATGGTATCTAGCGAGTATTTAATTCGGGCTTGACCTTATTTCTTAAGGGAATGAAATAGTTGTGGAAATAATTGCCTAGTAATAAGTAAGGTCCGAGGTAAGTAGGGGTATTGATTGATAAGTCACATGGCGATTTATAAATTTGAAATATATTATCGCAAATTAGTAAGGAAAGGTGTATTCCTATTCGATCTATTAAGTTTTAAATACAAAACAAAATCTTTAACCTTATTATCAATGTTAGACTATTACGAAAATTAACAATTACTATCATACCAAATAAAGCTACATCTTTAAATTTACACAAAACAAAAGTACCTAAACACCTTCCTTTTCTGGGAACATAATTCATTATGTATTGCTAGAACCAGGAAAACCCAGATAAAACCTGGCAAAAGCAAATATTATTTATGCTAAGTAAATAATAATTATTATTACATTACACCGTAACATTAATTACAAATACAACCTCTTGAATGAAAATTCCAAGACAATAATGTATAATATAACACTCAGAAAATTCAATTATATTTAAGGACTCCATACACACAGAAATAAGTCTGTTATATATTAAATTGACATCAACATTAAGTGTCCACAATATCTTAGCCTGTTCTCAGAAATATCAGTAAATAGGGATTCGAACCCCCTGTTTGTAAAACAATCCAATATAAGGTTCTTTGGCTAATATCAATTCAACGAGGTTCGAACTCGTTTAAATATTATCATGATTATGTATCAATCATAATCTGATAATCACAATGTTAAATTATACACAGTGGTTATAGAACAACACATAAATGGACCAATAAGATATTACTGATCTACACTGTGACGTACAATCTCCGATCATACACAAAAGTTAAAACAATGTCATAATCAGTCCTTCAAGTCGTAGGTATTTAAATATCGGGAATCGAACCCAACACAATATTATAATTCTATACACAAATATCACACAAGGACAATCAAAACAATCATAAAAGGTATGTCGTGTGTACTCAGTTATTATCATAAAAGTGGTCAATATTAATGTAACCAATTATTTACAAAGTACGTTATAGTACCTATGTATATTATTTGAACCAATTTAATGAATTAAATATGATCTACATTATATTATTTAGAATGCACACGACACAATTGGTAATAAAACACTTAGCTGTGAATACTGGATCGGCAACCACTGATTCTAATGTACGATTTAGATAATTAATCTAATAATATTCCAAAAATATCGAAACTGTTACAGAACTGCGCGACCCGCATTCTTCCCGGCTGCAATCGAATTGTCCTCCATACACTACATATTTCCCTAAGGAAAACCTTTACAATATTATCTTATCGCTACTTATATCTATTTCCGACTTTATAAACATTGATATAAGGATTTGACTTTCGAAAACTGCGCAAACGCATCGTAGATCATTTGGTTGCAAATGGCGGGGCGGCAAGCGTCACGTAGATAGGTATCCGGGGTTGATTTAGCCTCTCTGTCACACCTCTGGCAGCATGTGGCGCTTTCCTTGTCTGACGCTACGATGTTCTTATTGTGCCTCGTAGTCAAGCGTCGCTGTAATCGTTCCCACATGTTTAAGTGGTCCTGGGCGATTCTGTGGAATTCAAAAGCGCAAAAGTTTATTCCGTCTAAAAAAATAGACAGGGTCTTAATGGGTTTGTTCCTTAGAAATGCGCATTGTCTTTCATAAGACAAAGAAATGCAATGTTATTTTATTACGTTATTCTTTTGAAAGTGTGGCCGTCATTTGGTGCGTTCCATTGTCATAAGTAAGAAGATATATCTCTAGAAAGGTGTAATGGCAACATATCCCATAGGTTAATTACAATGTCTACATTATTGCGAACAATGATGCACATTTGTCCGATTTCTGGTTATTATTCAGCCTAGCATTATGATATTTATGATAGAGATGAGATGTTTATTTACCGAGATGGTTCCGTTGGTACCGAGTCTGGTGAAGGGATCTTGGAGAAATTGGTAGAAGCCGATTTTTATTCATTTGGTGATTCTTATAAGACCGAAAGGAATAATCAGCTTCCTCAGCTACGAGAAGTTTAACCTTTTCGGAGCCACGTCATATACAAAAACTGTCACTGAGACGCCACGTCAACAAAATGTCAAAATTTTATTTTTATTTTACGCGCGGTTTATATTGCTCTGTTTACCATGACTAATATATCGGTCTTTGGCGTTGACTAAGGCATTGGTCTCACTGCGAGCTACTAAGCTATGAACTATGGCCACTAAGGGCTATAAACACGAACAAGAGATACGCACTCCCGTGTAAAAAAGTGACACGGGGATACTCGCCCGGCGGTGATAGCTGATAGCTGAGCGAGTATCGCCGTGTCTTCTCGAAAGTCCTCATCTAATTAATGGTGATAAAAAGAGACTTCCACTTGTATTACAAGTTACAAGCGTTTGATAAACAGGCCCCAATGCCCAGACGAGACGTTTGAATAAGTTCCCTGTCCCCAGCCACGCTGCCAGACATGTGGGAGCGAACCATCACCGTCTGCTCCGCCGGCAAGATGTTCTCAGTGACCGGCTGGAAGACCGGCTGGGCGTACGGCCCGGCGGCCCTCATGCGGAATCTGCAGGTCGTGCACCAGAACTGCGTGTACACGTGTTGCACTCCCGTGCAGGTAAACTATGAGTTATTGTATATCTGCATTTATTTTATCCACGTAAGTCACAATAAATATAAATAAATAAATAATAAATATCTTGGGACATTTTACACAAATCGACCTAGTCCCACGGTAAGCTCAAATTAAGGCTTGTGATAGTTGTGATGTGGGTACCAGACGACGATATATATAATATATAGATACATATAGATACTTAAATACATACACAGCCATGACCAAGGAACAAATATTTTTGATAAATAAATACGCAAATAATGCCCTCGCTGGGATTCGAACCCGGAATCCCCAGCTTCGTAGGCTGGGTCACTACCAACTAGGCTACTTGGCAAGCAATAAAGTTGATTTCGGATTGTTCGAAATTTTTACAAGATAAAACAATTGCTACTCTGTTTTAATTTAATAGAATTGAATTATACATAATATGTGATTAAGTGAAGGGTCCACGGAAAGAACATGTCTAGTCAATTCAAATTACAGAAGGAAAAACCGCCATATTTTTAACAGAATAAGGTGTGAATTTGCCCTGATTTTTTTAACCCTTAATCAAACACGAGTCACACCAAAATTCATTGGTTTTGGCCCTTATATGTGAGACACAAGATTCAACACAGGTGGGAAATATATTCCTATTATCCGACTAAGGACATGCTTTTTCCGTGGACCCTTGAAGTACTACAGGTAGGACCATAAGCCTAAGGGTGCGGCTCCACTGACGCGGAGAGGAGCGGAAATGTGCAAAACTGACCAATTACATTCTTCAAATTCAAAATTCGAAACACTGTGATGCGGTCTCATTGGCCAATTTTGCACATCTCCGCTCCTCTCCGCGTCAGTGGAGCCGCACCCTAACGAGGATAGGCACCTTGTATATCGTTGTCAGGAGCGTTCAAAAATATCTGAACTCGCCTTAATTCCAATTCTACGTTACAGGAAGCCATCGCTCGCTCAATAGAGGTAGAACTTGCGCGGTTCAACACGCCCGAGTGCTACTTGACTTCGCTTGCAAGCGAGCTGCAAGCGAAGAGGGACTACTTAGCGGCCGAGCTGAAGAGTAGCGGGTTCAAGGTCACCGTGCCTGATGGGGGCTACTTCATCGTCGCGGATTGGACCGGACTAGGTGAATAACCTATTTCAATTCGATATCACAAGTCTACTTTGTCGCGGACGTGACGGCTTTGACTATGACAGATACCTTAGACGTATTAAGTGCGAGAATTCTCTACCAATATAAACGCCAAATCATGAAATGAACATACACCGAAAATTTTATTCCTATAGTGCTCGGGCGCTATAAAGTCAATCCTGATAGCAGAGCTGTCAGTTCAATATATTATCTGTCAATAATGTCACTTTTTGATACATGATGTCAAAATGATGTGTCAGGATTGGCTTCATACCTATCGGTCGAGCACTGGAACTGTCTTAGAGGTACGCAAAGAACCGCGTCACGTACCCGACTATTTCCTGGAATGCACCATCGAAAGATCTAGCTCTAAGAGTAGAACTCAATCACATCAAACGCCCGAGTGCTACTTGACTTCGCTTGCAAGCGAGCTGCAAGCGAAGAGGGACTACTTAGCGGCCGAGCTGAAGAGTAGCGGGTTCAAGGTCACCGTGCCTGATGGGGGCTACTTCATCGTCGCGGATTGGACCGGACTAGGTGATTACCCTATTTCAATTCGATATCACAAGTCTACTTTGTCGGGGACGTGACGGCTATTACTATGACAGATACCTTAGACGTATTAAGTGCGAGAATTCTCTACCAATATAAACGCCAATTTATAAAATAAAGATACACTGAAAAAAATATTACTATAGTGCTCAGGGTGCTTAGACAAGTTGCCAATCGCTAGCGCTTCATCGTTAATCGCAGCTAACTGTCTTTGTCGCACTAATATGATAGAGTGACAGAGAGGGAAAACTACGATACGCTACTAAGCGCTAGCGATTGGCAACTTGGCTAAGCATCCAGCAGCTATAAAATCAATCCTGACAGCTGTCAGTTCATTACATTATTTGTCAATAATGTCACTTTTTGACACATGATGTATTGAAATGATGTGTCAGGATTGACTTCATATCGGTCGAGCCCTGTAACTGTCTTAGAGGTACGCGAAAAACCGCGTCACGTGCCCGACTATTTCCTGGAATGCACCATCGAAAGATCTAGCTCTAAGAGTAGAACTCAATCACATCAAACGCCCGAGTGCTACTTGACTTCGCTTGCAAGCGAGCTGCAAGCGAAGAGGGACTACTTAGCGGACGAGCTGAAGAGTAGCGGGTTCAAGGTCACCGTGCCTGATGGGGGCTACTTCATCGTCGCGGACTGGACCGGACTAGGTGATTAACACGTTCGACGGCGGTGACACAGCGTGTGTGACCAACAAAATCTGATTCCTATGCCAGTGACACACATACGTGATCAGAGTAACCTTATTCTTATGCCACTAGCACAAATCGAGTTCCTCCTCCTATACCAGTGCCATAGAAATACGAACGTTTTTACACAAGTGCTGTGTGACTGGCATAAGAGTACAATCTGTTCAGTTACAAATGCATGTCAATGGCATAGGAGTTCTATCAGATAATTTCGATCGGCATAGTATTAGCGCTTAGTGAAATAGTACTGAAGACGAATTCAATTCGATATCACAAAAGTCTATATTGTCGGGCACGTGACAGCTATGACTATGACAGATACTTTAGACGTATGTGGAAAGTGCGAGAATTCTCTACCAATATAAACGCCAATTTATAAAATGAAGATACACCGAAAAAATATTCCTATAGTGCTCGGCCGCTATAAAGTCAATCCTGACAGCTGTCAGTTCATTACATTATCTGTCAATAATGACACTTTTTGACACATGATGTATAGAAATAACGTGTCAGGATTGACTTCATATCGGTCGAGCCCTGTAACTGTCTTAGAGGTACGCGAAGAACCGCGACACGTACCCGACTATTTCCTGGAATGCACCATCGAAAGATCTAGCTCTAAGAGTAGAACTCAATCACATCAAACGCCCGAGTGCTACTTGACTTCGCTTGCAAGCGAGCAGCAAGCGAAGAGGGACTACTTAGCGGGCGAGCTGAAGAGTAGCGGGTTCAAGGTCACCGTGCCTGATGGGGGCTACTTTATCGTCGCCGACTGGACCGGACTAGGTAATTAACTGATTAACCTATTTCAATTCGATATCACAAAAGTTTACTTTATCGGGGACGTGACGGCTATTACTAACTATGACTGTAACTTAGACATATGTGGAAAGTGCTAGAATTCTCTATCAATATAAATGCTAAGTTATAAAATGAAGATACACCGAAAAAAATATGACTGTAGTGCTCAGCAGCTATAAAGTCAATCCTGACAGCTGTCAGTTCAATACATTATCGCTCAATAATGTCACTTTTTAACACATGATGTATTGAAATGACGTGTCAGGACTGACTTCATATCGGTCGAGCATATTCAATCAGTCTGATCCCGCCATTATAACGTTATAATGGCGGAACCAGGTCCTGAATTCTGTCGATTTATATATTGCATTGTTTAGTACTGAATTGGTACTATTTGATACCTGTTGTAAATAAATTAGTACCTCTTCCATTTCAAAATTATATTTCCAATAGTCTTATAATGGCGGAACCAGACTATTTCAATTATAATATTGAAATGGAAGAGGTACTAATTTTTTTTTATCAATCTTACTCGTATATTATGCTTAGGGCTGATTTTTCAATCCTCAGTTAAAAGTATCCGTCAGTTAAAAGTATTACCATCCTTATCGCTGGTCATCAGTCAAAACAGGATAGAGCTAACATTTATTTGACAGTTACTGTTATCTGGGGATTGAAAAATCAGTACTTACAAAAGCTATTTCGACCCAAGTTGGTTTTATCTATTCTTACCTGTTTTCTCACAGCCGACAAGATAGACTTGTCCTCCGAGACTGACCAGTACAAGGACTACCGGTTCACCAAGAAGTTCGCCAAGGAGGCCAGCGTACTTGCCATTCCGCCGACCGCCTTCTACTCCGAACCGCACAAGCATTTAGGCGAGAACTACGCGAGGTTCTGCTTCATCAAGGTAACTTCTAGATGTGCCTCAGTTTAGAGAACATACCCATACTACGTGACCCTTTTTTAAGCGTTTTTTGACACCACCACCCCCCGGCCACTCGGTCTTAGCAACCACCGGTCAAATTTCTCGGGTATATGCAATCCCTTACAAGGCTAGGCGCCTTTGACCATTCTATAGGTATGGGCAAGCACTAACTACATGCCTGCACCTCCTATTAGAATACTTTATAGTTTTCTAGAATAGCTAGAGAGAGCTGGTGCTGTCGGACATAGGTGATCTTGGTCGTTTGGTATATGACATCTAATATTTATAATTAATATTATTTTCTTGAAAACTTTAGATCTTTTTTTATTTACAGAAAGACGAGAATCTCCAACTGGCTGCAAACTTGATGAAGGAGTGGAATGCGAAGAACAAGTGAATGCCTGATTTGTGATATTTTTAATGTAAGGAATATACTTACACATAATTGTTATTTTTATACACTTGTATCTTTTGTTCCGTGTTTATAGCTGCGTTCCGAAAGCAATTGTTAATTTATTTTATCATGCAATGACTTCAATAAATTGATATTTAATTTTTGCATACTTGTATCCGTTTATGTTAAAAACTCACAGGTATATCCGGCATTAGATTAAAGAAGCTACGGCGATGTTCCTAGTTACTCGCTCAGTTACAAGCCATAAGGGTACGACTCCACTGACGCGGAGCGGAGCGGAGCTGTACAAAATTGACCGATTACATTCTTCAAATCCAAAATTCGAAACACTGTGATGCGATCTCATTGGCCGAGCTCCCACAGCTCCGCTCCGCTCCGCGTCCGTGGAGCCGCACCCTTAATATCGCCGTCTCTTTTGTTCACACAGACACGTTACCTTTTAGTCGTTTCTGTAGCCGATAGGTCATAGCTTACTCGCTCGCGATGGAACGAGTGCTTTTTGGCACTGGGGCCTATTACTCAAAAGCTTGTAACATGTAAAACAAGCTGGGTCGCGTTTTATAAAGTTACAATTTTGCTGTTTGCCTCTCTTTCTAGCCAATATGTGCGTGCGTTAGAGAGGGAAACAGCGAAATTGTAAACTGCAACTTTATAAAACGCGGCCCTGAAGTCCTTATATAACTTATGGTGTCAAAAAGAGACTTCCACTTGTATTACAATCAGAGATCGGACAAATGTGCGTCATTGTTCGCAATAAATACTATGGACATGACTCCAAAGTTGATTGAATAATTAATTGTTTAATCATTCTCAGAAAATTACTTATTTGTCACCGATAACTATGAAAGCCTTTGTAAATAGTCACCTAAAAGCTTGGAAATAAGATTTCAAGAAATTTTTCAATTAATTATTCATTTAATTAACTTTGGAGCCATATCCACATTATTGCGAGCAATGACGCACATTTGTCCGATCTCTGATTACAAGATACACGCTTTCGAAAAACGGCCCCTGGTCCCACCGCGAGCTACTAAGCTACGAACTATCGGCTATAAACACGAACAAAAGATATGCACTCCCGTGTCTCTTTTATTCACACAGGAGTGCGTATCTTTTATTCGTGTTTATAGCCGATAGTTCATAGCTTAGTAGTTCGCGGTGAGCCCAGTGCCTTCGGTACCCCCCTTAACCACTGACATGCTTCATGTAGCTTTTGCTACATGTCATCACTCTTATTTTACATAGAAATAGTGTGTCGCAAAAATCAAAGCATGTTAGTGGGTATATAAATAACAAATGAAACAAGGATAAAAAAAAACCTTTCGTGTACTTATTTGAATTTCGTTCCAAAAAGCAGCACATGCAATTTTGCAGTTTATTCCCTTCGCTTAAGCTTCATTATCAGGATTGGAAGTCGCCACGCAGCCAGCGTTTAGCGTCGCGAGTATCATTCCCGTACGTCTTGCCAAATCTAGAAGTTAATGGTAAATCTACTTATACAGGGTGATTTTTGGGTCAAGTAGCAGGAGTGAACAGGGTAGTAAGGAAGCTCACGTCCAAATATCATCTTATGGGCGGATTTTTATTTTGTTGTAGTTTTTTGAAAATGTCCAAATTTGGATATTTTCATATTTTTTCTACTCGGGATCGCGAGCTCTTTCGATCCTCATTATTAGAAAAAGTGTCCCGAGAATTCCATACATTTTTTGTCTTCCACTGAGTTACGGTCGAAGAAAGTGTATGAAAAATAGTAACTCAATGGATTTTTTTTTTGGAACACTTTTTTTATTTTTATCAGGATCGATAAAGCTCGTGGTTCCGAGTAGAAAGAATGTAAAAAGGTCCAAATTTGAAAATTAAAAAAAACTACAACATAATAATAATACGCCCTTATAAACAGGTCGATTCAAGAAAGCTGGCACGAATGGAATGAATTACATCTTGTATGTATGCGGCCGTGTGGCTTATGATTGTACGGCGTCTAATCGTTTGTCGTCGTTGCGGTCACGTTCTAACAAGTAAACTACTAACTAACAAGTTGGAAAGTGACGCGTAGCACGATAAATGGATAACCCGGGACCACTTTCATACTTGTTATATGACGGCAATAACGACAAACGATTAAACGGCATTATCATAAATCTACTGGATGCTTAGCCAAGTTGCCAATCGCTAACGCTTAGTGGCGTATCGTAATTTTCCCTATCTGTCACTCTTTCATATTAGTGAGTTAGCTGAAGACAGTTAGCTGCCTTTCGCTTACGATTGACGATTAAGCGTTAGCGATTGGTAACTTGTCTAAGAACCCTGGTGTACTAACCTATATCTAAGGTAATTTTGATATCCACACATCACAGATACTTTCTGGCACTTACTCGTTCCATTCGTGCCAGCTTTTTTAGTGTACTACCTGTAGTTACTCCCTCATTCATCATTAAGTACCTACTTCATAATTATAAACAAGATTCACCTTACTGTAATAGATTAAGGTCAGGACTTCTATCTTAAAAAAAACAAATGCTATGTTTGGGCGATCCAAAAGTAAATAAAAATCTCTTAAAACACCATTTACCTGAACAGGCATCCAGGAACATGGCCCGCGTAGTTAGGTATCATGCCGACGTGCTTGTGGTATATCTCGGTGGGGTTGATGGAGAGGGGAGGGTCCGGTCTGCAAGGAAGGACAGGTTAGGATAGGACAGGAAGCTTATCTTTGTCATGGTGACCTGCTCGCGATCCCATGCCGCCCTCGTAAGGGCTTTTCCATTAATCACGGCATACTGTATAAGAGGGGGTCAACAGAAAATCACCAATTATCACTATAGGGGAGGGGGGGTCATCGTATAAATCACGTGTAATTTTTTGTTACTCTCTGCTGAACAGCATACTTCTTTTGAAACATAACCACATGTCAAATCCTGAACTGAGTTTTGA
>JALPQI010013976.1:0-30550 GCA_025490895.1 Thaumatotibia leucotreta
GATTTTAGACAAGGCTGTCTCGACGTCGAGCTCGTTGACGAATGCAGCGTCGAATGTGTGAATAAGAGAATAGCATAGCAGAATACATCTGTAGTATAAAAAATACTGTGTAATCTATGTCTCGGTGCTCCCCTATCGTTGAGTACCTTCATCACAAATTCAAACGCTGTTTAGTCATTATCACGTGGCACCTGTTGCCTGGTGGATTATTTTAAGAAACGCGTACCAAGGGATGTCAATTTTGTGATTGAACGTCGGCGTGATCGCAAATTGGGTTTCCGCCCTTATTTTTAGACTTGAAAGATGAATATTATTTTCGAAATTGTTTATGTTGATTTTAGGACTTTTTTTATTATGATGGGTAATTTATTTTACAAACACTTTTTTTTCTGAAACTTACCGGCTTATGTGTATTGCGCAAAAGAGTAGCATCCCTACTGCGAAGGACGGAATGTAGCACCAACCGCTATATTTAAAGTTTCAATAATTATTTAAAGTAAATTGAATTCCTTAAGGGTTTCATAAATATTTGAGGCACATTGTTTGTTGTTCATTACCTCAGTATCACGAGCTCTTTCAATCCCAAAAGCAAAAAAACGATGTCGCAAAATATCCATATATTTATCGGATTTCCTTCTTTGTTACCGCCATACAAAATTTATAAAATAATAACAATATCCATGGGACTTTTTTCCATTGAGATCGAAAAAGCTCGTGATTCGCAGCAGAAATAACCCAAAATACAGGGTGGGAACGAGTATACCGGCAGACTTTACCAATACATTCTTGATGACAAAAGAAGTAAAAAAAAATGTGACATATATGTCATTTCCGAACAAAAAAAAATTTTTTTTCTTTCCGTTTTGTGATATTTTGATTTCTTTTGTACATGACCAGTAATAAATTTTAGGGAAAGAATATTTTTTTCAGTGTATTTGAATTTTTTTTTAAGTTTAACATTTTTCTGAAACTTTTTTCTCATTTTCTCTAATTTTAATCAGTGTGTATGTCGAGATGAAAACTATTTATTACTGTAAGAATTTAAATCGTGCAGGCATTTTTCAGTGACTTGTGATGAAAATAGTTTTTTGAATAACATGTCATTATCTCTTAAACTAAGCAGAATCCAGAAAAGTTCATATGACATTATAGCCTCAAAATGTGTTCAGGAATACACCTTTCAAGTTTGTCGGTATACTTACTAGCCACCCTGTATACCAATCAATTCCAAACTATGAAAATAGAAAAATTTAAAAAATGCTCAAAACTCGGAATTCAGGCCTTTAGTCCTGAGTAAAAATAATATTGCACGAAGTCTCATAATAACCCAGGAAGACGGAGCTCCGTGCGTATATTTTTACGCAAAATATGTTATATTTTATACTTCGGCATACATTATTACCAATTATGCCTGCTCCACATATTCAGTCATACATTTTAGTAATTGACGAAACTTGAAGGTTTGTTTCTTTCATTTCTTTTTATGTTTATTGCGAAATAAAAATATTAGAGATGTAGGTATGCGACAGTGAAATGTTTCTTCATATATGACAGATATATGTATGAAATTTATCATCACATCATCGGCCTATGTTAGTCCACTGCTGGACGTAGGCAACATTTTCAATGGGATCTTCCTATTCAATTCCCATTAAATTGAAATTTTGTGAATATTCTGCAATATTGCACATTGGTAGTACGAAGTAACTTTTAAATTTCAATATGAATGGCAATGTGTAATATAAACTCGAGTGCGCGAAGTGCATTCCGGCGCCGTAACTTGCAAATAACTTCGCGATGCGCTGTGTTTACTCAGTTCTCGAAGCGAGCACAGATTATAACACATTTTCGGAATAGCAGGTATCTGTATACAGGGTAATCCAAGGTCAGTGTGGAGGTTTTGGAAATCACAACACATAGCGGAATCTTGTAAAACCATGAGATCGATTTTAGTAAAAAGAAAAACTGCATTCATACACTTACAAAAATACGTCATCGGTTTTTAAGGTGCGATGTGATATATGAGATCGCACTTTTAACCCTTTATAGGGCATCGGTCTCAAAAACGACCACCCTATACCACTGTCTTTTTGTATTTTTTTTTGATACAGATTTTTTGTACAATGGCGTTGAGGCTTGAATCTATGATTTTCTTTGAGTCTTGCCCGTTAAAGGGTTAACTTTTTATTTTAGTCAAAAAGGCCGAATACATACAAATTAAGGCAGAATTTAAATTTAAAAATGAATATAACTATAACTATGGGTTCGTAATTCAGAGAGCCTATTTTTCCATTACAAGGACTTGATAGTGGAGATGTAGGCTCTCCAAAACATGCGTACCTACTGACTAAAATCACATGAGTTTAACCGTTTAATTATAGTTACGCAATGAGGTTATCCAGCAAAATTGTTTTTTTTTTCTGTACCTTACAGAAATACGCGCTGAAATTCTTGAATATGATCTGTCAATTATTTTACCCCCTTTGGATCGCTCTACATTATATGCAACAAGAAGTTTTAATAAATCAACTGCGGACGAATGAGATTAAATTTTAAAAAATATGTGTAATTAGTAAACCTAAAGCTGGCAATATGTGAGTGTTTAAGCACGTTCTAGTACAAAGATAATTTTTTTACCCTCTAGATATCGCGGACTTTACAAACTTTATTGAACTTCAGCTATAAAATAGAGTTCAATGAACTTATTAAAATGTCTGACGTGTATAAAATCAAGGTTGCTAGTGATCCAGGTCTGATCATTTTGTCTTTTATATAATTAATTAGTTTATTCTTATTAAATTAACAAGTTTATGTAGTTCATATTTATTGGGTTAATTCTTAGTTCAGTCGGCAAACATAATTATATGAAGGTAAATTACAAATATAAGGCCTTGCTAAGATGCGATTCTGCAATCGTATACGATAAGCGATACGTCACGTGTTCATAAGAGTGTATGGAAATGTGACTTTTCATCATCATTATCATCATCAGCCTATGATAGTCCACTGTTGGACGTAGGGCTCTCCTATTAACTATGCGTATAGACGCATTAGGAGGTAAATGCCCATAATCGCCACGCTGGGCAAGCGGATTGGCTATCGCAGTAATGTGTCCACTATGATGACGCTGCTGCCCATCATCAATCTTTTATCAAATGATGGTCAGTGACACTTCAATCCCTTAGTCGACTCTTACGACACCCGTGACTTTTGGTACGAATCAATCTCTCATTCTCATTGATACATTTATTTGTTATCGCTTATCGTTTACGATTGTATAATGGCATCTTGGCTAGGCATGCTACAATCGTATACGTTAGATAAGCGAAAAGTTATAAATGTATGAGAATGACAGATTCGAACGAAAAATCAAATGACCATTTCCGTACATCATAGTCACGTGATTTTTATACGATTAACTGATTATACAAGATAGAAAACAAAATTGAAAGATAATTAATGGGTTCCCTCTATCTGGCATAATTTATTTTGTCCGAAACGCTTAGGACATAACAGATTCAGCATAATCTACTTTGGCATAATCTTAATGAGGCAGAAACATCACTTGGCATAAATAACAATATTTCGAACATTATTTTGCCCGAAACTGTTACTCCCGCCTTAGTCTTCGAGGTTATTTTTTTTATCAACCTCGAAAGTACTTAGCTCAGTAACACAGTAAGTAACGTGCAGAATATTACCACTACCACCTCAATTATATTGAGAGGTTCTAATTACTCCTTCTCTGTTATGCTAAAACAAAATATGCCGATACTTTTTATGCACATCCAGATTATGCCTCATCATAAATAGGAGCATCGAAATTATGCTCATATAATTTTCGGACAACTCGAAATCTGCCACAACGAAATATGCTAAAGTTGAGTATGCCACAACAGTTTCTGCACAAAGCCCATTATGACCAAATAGTTTATGCCGTATAGAATTATTCATAAAAGAATTATGCCACAACAGGGTGAACCAAAATTAATAATTGAAACACAAACTAAAAATCAACGATAATACAAATAGTCATGTCAGTCATTAATAAATTTCCCTAACACGTACTTATAAGTTAAGTATGCATTTTTCAATAAAAATGCCTTAACGAGGTCAACCTCATTATATTGTGGTTAAAGAACTTTATTTCCTCTAAAGAAATTTACATTTCACTTATAGCGAGAAAACATACATTTTTATACATAAAGTAAACAGCGAGCATTAATTTAACGTAAAACAAAACTATTTTTATTTTGAGTGGGTAATGTAAGAAAGCTAAACTAGTGGGTAGATTACAGTAGTTTGCAGTTTTTATATTGCTCATACGATATTAACCTCCGAATTGAGTTTATTACTAAACGAACTGAGTTAATTAGGTACTTATCGTATACGATTCCCAAAATGGCACCTAGACTTGCAGTTCAATTTACCCACACTGTTTTATTTTATGTGACGAAGGTAGACAACTGGGCTCTCAGCCCACCTGATGGAAAGCAGGAGCTGAGGCCCATGGACATAGCGACCAAAAAATCGCCTACTCTTAGGACTTAGATGGATTGCCTCTATACCAGTAATTACACAGGCTATCTTACCCCCAAACCGGAACACAGTACTAACTATTTAGCGGCAGGTTAACGGGTAAGACGGTGGTAGCTATCCGGGCGGACCCAGCACGAGGTCCTACCACCAGCAAAACCTAAGTGGAGATTTGAAATGCACATAAACACATGAATTATGTATAAGTTATGATAATGTTAAATGCATACTTGATGAAGTTTATTCTTTCAGGAGCGTTAATGTTTTCATTCAATTTTATTTGTTTGAACACATAATTATGTTTGAATAATGTATGTAAGCATATTGCAATGTTATGATGGATATTTTCTAATAATTTAGATTTACTGGCGCTCGAGCGTATCATAACAAGACTAATTAACAAAACTGTGTAGTATAATTATTGTCAGTGAACAACAATAACATAATTTATAACTATTGCTTAAGTCACTGGTCTCACCGCGAGCTACTAAGCTATGAACTATCGTCTATAAACACGAACAAAAGATACGCATTCCGTGTAAATAAAATAGACACGGCGATACTCGCCCAGCTATCAGCTATCACCGCCGGGCGAGTATCGCCGTGTCTCTTTTACTTACACGGGAGTGCGTATCTTCTGTTCGTGTTACACATGCTAACACGACCTTCTAATGCCATTCAGTTTAGGACCTAATTTGAATCGCGATATATGATGTATAATGTTTCCATAGAATATCTGTCAAAAACTGACAAGATACACTAATTGTAAAAATTTACCGTTTCTCCGATTTCAGGCGTCCACGGTTACCACTTATTATCAGATGGGCCGTTGCTATCAATATCAAATAATATATATTGCAAGTACTTTTAGAAATTAACAATAAATACCGTCTTTTTAGCGAAGCATAAACACAATTGTCACAAAAACTAGGCAACGTAGGCAACCAACCCACCAGCTATCCGATCACTTTGACGCTCCTCATATTTAAAATCTTAAAACTTAAGTCACATAAAAAAAAAATGGTCACTTTCTGCAAAAGTATGGCCTAAAATCGCTATGTCCCTTTAACCTACACGAGAGCGGTCATCTTTTGTTTGATTTTATAACCGACAGCTCATTTGTGTCACACTAAGCCGATTTGTGTGATGTAAATAAAATAAATAATAAAAAATATTTATATCTTCGGACATCTTACACAAATAGTACCACGGTAAACTCAATTGAGCCTTGTGATGTGGGTACCAGGCGACAGGATATATAATAGATATACATATACATATAAGCATTACGCAGATACTAATAAGCAAAACAGCCACAACCAAGGAACAAATATTTGTTTTAAATAAATACACAAATAATGCTCTCGTCGGGATCCGACCTCGGAACCTCCAGATTCGCAGGCAGGCTCACTGCCAACTATATATACTATATACGGAGGATCATTTGCGTGATTTAATGTGATATTAACATTTTATAAACAGATAACTGTAATATTTGTAAGTGGTAGACTAAAAACTATAGCCGAGTTACTTTATGGCAACATTGGCGCCGAGCAGAATTCTGTCTAGACTGAAACTCGGTGTAAAATTTAATTTAGAACCATCGCTGTCTGCGAAACATACTCAGAAATGCTTACATGTAAACTAAGTTAAAGTAACAATGTCAAACGTAAGGAAAAACATCAAATTGAAGATGCGGATCTACGAACAAATAAAACATGGAAGCCGCACGCCATATTAAATTGCCTTTCAAAAACGGTCCTGAATTTTAGTTGACAAGTGTCACCCCCTCTTCAATGCATCACGGTAATGAGTGTCAATATCAACCTATAAAAACTAAAACTGCCATTTAAAAATAGTTGTGATTGGTTCATCAAAGTTTTGATTGGCTATATTCTATAAACATTTGTTAAAGATGTTGCGCCGAAATATGCGCGGTGTTAAGAAAAGCGCTATGTCCTGCCCATCTTGGCACAATTGAACAATTGCTTATGGGGGCATTTTTGAGCTGGCGTTAGACGTCCATGTTATATATGATCGCAGTGCGGAATACAAGCGGACAGCCGGACAAACGGTCTTGGCAAAACCAGAATTGGGCAAAAAATATTTGATTACTTCTGTAAATTACATTTGTATGCGTACCTACTTTGTAATCTATGTATAGGTAGACTAACTTATTTATGTTCACATTTTATGTAACATCCTCTATTTATATTTTGAATTATTATTGTTAACATAAACTCAAAACGACATTGTAAGAAATTATCCTGTGAAAAGGCTCTTCGGTACAGGGGTAGCCAACCGTGAAACAAGTGGCAACTCAATTTATCAGCAGCTTGTTACCCCTGTCCGGGCGTCCTTTTTACTCTTATAAGAAACCTCTTTCAGCATTGTCTAGTGACATAGTACTGGAAGTAGGTTTACTTGAAGGAGTTGTCCTTAAAATTTAAATCCTCACCATTTAAATGAGTGGTAGAATTTTTCTGCCTCGCACAGCTAATTTCTGGAATGATTTGTCGCCTGCGGTATTTCCAATTTCTGCCCTGTGGTGACGGCTGTAAGAATACATTAGTCACCACCCCAACCCCTCCTGCGGGTGTCGTAATAGTCGACTAAGGGATTAAAGTGTCACTGACCATTTGATAAAATATTGATGATGAGCAGCAGCGTCATCATAGTGGACATGTTAATGTGATCACTAATTCGCTTGCCCAGCGTGGCGATTATGGGCATTTACCTCCTAACGCGTCTATGAGGCGTACGTTTAGCAGTGGACTATCATAGGCTGATGATGTGATGTATTTTATTAAAGATGAACGACTTTACATACATACACTCTGTCTCCGCGTGTGTACTTGGATCATAATATGGAGTGCTTTCTGTGTTGAAATACAATGTTTTATGCGAGTAAATGCATTGTGCTATTTTATTTTGTGCATTGGGATAAGTAATTGGATATGGACAGTAAAAAAAGATAAGTTCCTCTACCATTCGGCTGTAGAATAGTGTTATAATTGTAAAATTAAACGAACTTACCTGAAGTGAAGTTCTATTTCAATTTTACGAATTTCACCATCATGGAACACTATGCAGCAGCATGGAATGTTGTGCTAGACTTCACAATTTATAAAGCTCCTTAAAAAAACTTGAACGCATCCATTTCTCACGATGTGACAGTGTCGTCCCTTTATATTCACTATCAGTTTGAAGTTAAACACGAAACAACCTTAAACAAAACTTGGGAAACATTTATAATAAATGGGATAGGGTGGGTTGTTCCATGATGGTGAAATTCGTAAAATTGAAATAGAACTTCACTTCAGGTAAGTTCGTTTAATTTTACAATTTTACTCTTTCACCATCATGGAACACTATGCAGATGTTTAAAGCCAAGGTTGTGAGTGTAGCAGGTTTTAAATAAAAAGTGATTTTATATTTAAAAACTAAAACATGTATTTATATAATTGTAATTGAACAATTATTAAAAACAAGGAACATCAATAATCATCTAATAATATTCATAACTAACATTCAACTTTAACAATTGTCTAGCGTTACTAAAATTATTCTGTAACAATGGCCTATTATAATACTGGGCAAAGATAGCTGAGTTTGGCCCCCAACCGGCGCATTTTCTTATGGCCTCTATGGATACGCCTGCTCGGAGAGCCGCGGAAGTTGATGAATGTCTAGTAGAATGGGCTGAATAGATATTCGTGTCTATTCCGGCTTCTTGCAGGGTACACTTTATCCATCGTGCTATGCTCTGGGATGAGGCTTTTTTATAGGGTCTTTTATAAGTTAGAATAAGGTATTTAATATCTTTTCTTTCATCTCTAGTTTCATTCATGTAAGCTACAATGGTCTTAGCTGGGCAGATCTCAGGCTTAGCATCATAAAAAGGAAGTCTTAAGATAGGTTGCTCAGTTCCAGGTCTAGAAGTTTTTATAATATCTGTTATATGGATGGTTATGCCCATATTGTTAAGGGTTATATTCTCTAATTTAATAAGGGACAAGGTTCGGATCCTTTGTCCTGTTGTAAGGGCTAAAAGTGTGACTAGTTTACGAGTTAATTTTTCAATCCCTATAGACTGGTTTGGATACCATTGTGCTAACATATTTAATACAACGGCAGGGTCTCATGTAGTACTGTACTTGGGTTTTGTGGGTTTTTTCTTGAATACCCCTTTAAAAAATCTCTTAAGACTGTCGTCTGACCCTATTTTTGGGTCTATTAGTAAGGCTAGTGCAGATCTGAAGCTATTCAAAGTTCCATAGGAAGCACCAAGGTTAAAGCGTTCTGTTAAGAAAGTTAAGATATTTGGAACTGAGCTCACATAAGGTTCGAATTTATGTTTATTACAGAAGGTCCACCACGCTTTCAGTCCGGTATTATACTGTTTTAAGGTATTAGGGGATAAGGATGAAATCATTATATCAAGTGATGATTGTGGGACCTCCCTTCTCTTTAGGGCTTCGCAGAGAGCAGTCCTGCAGCCAGGGTAAGCGTTCGATGCATAGGATGAGGTTCCCTGAAATTTGACAGTAATAATGTTTTACTTGGGTGGAATAGTATTGGTTGTGTAACTAATAGGGAATTAAATACCGGGAACCATGGTTGTGTGGTCCAGAATGGAACAATTAAGATGCCCATAGCTTTGTCATTTTTTATTTTATTTAGGGCTTTTAGTACTAAATTAAATGGAGGAAATGCATAGAAAAATAATTCTGTCCATTTTATGGTGAAAGCATCGATTCCGACAGAATCTGGATCTTTTTTCCAGCTGATGAACCGTGTACATTTGTTGTTTAAACGTGATGCAAATAGATCAATGTCTGGTGTACCAAAAACATCAGTTATTTTTTCAAATGCTGTCTGGGATAATTCCCATTCTATGTCCGATTTTCTTGATTCATAGTCAGCATCTACATTTTCCTTAGTATTAACGTAAGAGGCAAAGATGAAGATATTTTTCAGTTCACACCATTGCCAGATTTTACGTGTAATGTGATTTAAATGAGGGTATTGAACACCTCCTAATCTATTTATATAAGAAATCGCGGTAGTATTATCGATTCTCAAAAGTATTTCGCAATTCTGGTAATTATTTGCTAAGCATTTAAGTCCGAAATAGGCGGCTTTTAATTCTAGGTAATTTATGTGATGATCTTGTTCCTCTGGAGTCCATGATCCTGATACTCTATTATTGTTACTGACTGCTCCCCAACCGGATCGGGAAGCATCTGTGAATAGTTCTAGGATATAATTCTGCTGTGGGGTTACCAGGGTTCTCTAATTTATAGAGCCACCAATCTATGTCTGGTTGAATTATCTTTGAGACTTTCATGATGGCGTCATAATTATCATTATGTAATTTCAGGGCCAGGAATCTTTCCCTCTCTAACATCTTGGTGTATAAGAGACCGTATTTCATTCCTGGGCATGCAGAGTTTAAAAGACCTAGTAACTGAGCAAACTCTCTTATTTTACAATTATTTTTACTTTTAAAAGATAATAAGGACTTTCTCAGACTATCAATTTTATTAGGTGGTAGGGACAGAGTCATGTTTGAGGAGTTTAAGAGAAAGCCCAAATATTTACATTGTTTGCTGGGAGTAATGCAGCTCTTTTCCTGATCGATGGTGAATCCTAAGGATTCTAAAAGTGAACAAGTAATGTCTACATTATTTTGACATGTGATATAGCTATCACTAATGCATATAATGTCATCTAAATATATAGATATTATTATGTTACGTTCTCTGAGATATGAAACAACTGGCTTTAAGATTTTTGTAAAGACATAGGGAGCAGTGCTCAGACCATATGGAAGTACATTGAAGGAATACAGCTTTTCTTGGAAGGTAAAACTCAAAAACTTTTTGTGATCCTCAGATATCCTGACATGGAAGTATGCTTCTTTCAAATCTATAGTTGCCATATAACAGCCATGGCTCATGAGTTTGTAAACAGTACGGATATCTTCTAATTTGAAATGTTCAGTTTTAACAAACTTGTTAAGACTCTGTAGGTTCAGGATGAAACGCAGGGTACCATTTTGTTTTGGCGTAAGAAATATTGGTGAAAGATATTGGTCATCTCGAGGATCAACTTCAGATACAGCACCTATGCTTAATAATTGTTGTATTTCATTTTGTAGTTGTGTCGTTTCAACTTTAGAATGATGACGGGGTTTTAGTTCACATCGCACAGGTATTGCTTCATGGAATGGAATTTCATAGCCTATAATCCATGATAGTATTGTTTCATCCTGTGTAATAAGCCTCCAGTTATTGTAATAATAAAAAATTCTACCCGCTTTTACCTTGTTGTTCAACGACGACGGGCTGGGCGTGAATGATGATGCTTGTAGTTCTTCTTGTTGTGGTATTTTGGCCCGCCTCGTGGTTTGTAGCTGCTCTCCTGCTGATGCTGTGTTGGACGTTGAGACGGGCTTTTCCAGTTTAAATTCTTGTGCTGGGTAAACTTTGTAGGTAGTTTTGGCTTGTTTCTTTGTATCTTTAGATTGGAACTGGTTTTTTCTACTGCTTTGGCAGTTTTTAGGCGTTCACCCAGGTCATCTCCAAAGAGATATGTCCCAATAGGAACATCAGTAACTGCTTGTTTAACACAGTTCTGTAGAGAGGTTAGTATGAAATGTCGCCTAGTGAGTGACTCATAGTGGTTCATGTTACAAATTATTTTTCCCGCATCATTTATGCTCTCCACCAGCTTGATACTGTTTATATTACCTTTGGTGACCTCAGTTAATATAGCCCCAAGGCATGACAAGACCTTTCCTAGTAGGTTCTGTCTGTATTCAAACTTCTTGTCACGTTTGAGGACATTATCGGAAATGGCAGCAATAATCTCAGAGTTTAGTTTGGGAGCGGTGGCCATGGGGAAATTTCCCGGTGTTGGGTATCTCTTTAGTAAAGATGTGAGGTTATCTTTATTTATACCTGATATTATTATGTTTGTCCATCTGTCTGCTACCTCTTTACGAATGTTTTGTCCTTTCTCTTCGGTTGCTAATCCTTCATCTCCCAGTACTGCCAGAAACTCCTCAGATAGTGTCTCTGTAAATTAGCATAGAAAGTGATTATAATTCTATAAATGTTTATGGTTCTTAGGGCTAAAGTCACTTTCCAAAGGCGTGATTTTATCAGAAGCAGTTGAAGCATCACAACGCAATTGAGCTCAAGGTCAAGGTCTGCCCTCTCGTGACAGCTCTAAAAACATAGACCATGTATATTAAGCCATTTTATCAATAATTGATACAATATTGCTTGTGTGCTTATGATCAGAGGTCTCCGTCTGTCCTCTCGTGACAGCTCTAAATTTATGGACCGTCTTGCGGTCCAAAGACCAAGAAGAAAAATAAATATTTATTTTATTTATTTACAATATAATAGATTTAAATTACGCTTGTTCTGTTTGCCCTCGCGTGACAACTCTAAAAAATATATAGAACGTAAGGTCGTAATAAAATGGTACACACCTGAATCAAAGAAACTACACCCAGGTTGAGGTTCTGTGGGTGTTTCTGTTTCTACATTTCGTAAAGATTCTACTTCTATAACTGGTTCATCACTTTCGGCCTCCGAAACCAGTTGTTGCCTGTCTTCAGGCGGCGATGGGTCGACGTTCTCGTTTGTGTAGTTTTGCAGTTTTCTTCTTTTCCTAGCGAGTTTTTCTTCAAGTTTATTTATTTTGTCCTGAATTTTCGCAGGATCCTTCGTTCTTTTTCCCATTGTTAATAAGCACTTTTCACTTTACGTTTAGATAAAAAACTTGCGGCAGTTACACGAAAATTTTTCAGATGTACTTGTAAAAGGCGCGGAAACGGATAGAAAAAAATAGAATGTTTCATAGACAAGGCAATATGTCTCGGCGCGCAGTTCATGAAAGATACGGCAAAAAAAATAACTCGAACGGTGTTTGGTGATACTTGAAAAAAGTCAACGCTCAAAAGTTTCATAGACGTATAAATTTACGTGAAACAAAGAGAAGCCGTAATATTTAGCTAATAGTAACATACCTGTTCCATTGTGTATGACGTAATTGCCATTATTTACTTGAAAGGTTACCAAAACAAACCGGTGTCCGACTTGAAGGTCGATCGTCATCCTCGTTAAATTTGCAGTCTTCGATGTAATTCTTCTCTTTAACCACATTATAGACGTAATACGTACGTCTTTAAACTTATTTTCATTGATGAATTCACAATAAAAACTTATTTTAAACTTAAAATAAGGGAACGACATGAAGTCTTTTTGGCACAAAAAACCATAGTGAATATAAAGGGACGACACTGTCACATCGTGAGAAATGGATGCGTTCAAGTTTTTTTAAGGAGCTTTATAAATTGTGAAGTCTAGCACAACATTCCATGCTGCTGCATAGTGTTCCATGATGGTGAAAGAGTAAAATTATAATATATTTGGTAGTGACCCTGCCAACGGGCCTGGAGGATCCGGGTTCAAGTTCCAGCGGATGCATTATTCTTGTATTTATTTATAACAGATATTTGCTGTTGTCTATGTATTTCAGTACCTACATAATTATCTATATGCATCGAACTATCTATTTATTATAGGTATATATCATCGCTTGGTACCCACATCACAAGCCTTAATTGAGCTTACTTTGGGACCAGGGTGCTTGGCCAAGTTGCCAATCGCTAACGCTTAATCATCAATCGTAAACGAAAGGCAGCCAACTGTCTTTGTCGGACTAATATTAAAGAGCGACAGAGAGGGAAAACTAAGATACGCTACTAAGCGTTAGCGATTGGCAACTTGGCTAAGCATCAGGGTAGATTTGCGTAAAATGCCCCAAGATATTTATTTATTTATTATTTGGTGTGTGTAAAAAAAAATATTTGTAACTCAAGAAACACTCTGTTAAAATTTTATTCAAAATTGTTCTAATGTCAAATTTTGACAAAAGATACTGTTGTGTGGAAACCAGCTGGTGCAAGCCCGCACCGAAGGTAGGAGGTAGCTGAGATTCACAAGCAACCGTCGTGTATCTGAAAAACAACAATTGTATACAGGTACTATAATACCCTAATCATCATTAGTCCACTGCTGAACGGTGGGCTCTCCCCACAGAATTAGATTTGGATAGAAGAAACAAGTTCATTCATTTGTATGGCGGCCGAGCGTGTCAGATTTTGTACTGAAGTTGTTACTTGCCTATGATTTTAAATACTTTGTCTCAGGCCCTTGAGTATTCATATTTTGTGTGTTTTTGCAATTAATATTACTTAAGGAGGCATTATTAATGTTTCTGTTCACTTCAACATACAAAATTTGACGCCCGAAAGCTGCAAGCTGCGATTAAAGGCGGACAACTCAGTGGATTTCACTGAGTTAATTTGACACGCTAAGTAGATACGTTTGCTTGATCTATGGTACGAGTATATATGAGATCTGTGCCTCTCCCACTAACTATGCGTGAAGGCAACGCAATACTACTATACAACTGTTGACTTTTTAATATAATCGATTTACAAAAAAACAATCATCAAGCCTGTTTATCCTATCCTGTCTCATAAAGTAAACAAATTCCTAGCCCCTCAGTTCACTATTTTGCTCTAAAAATGCCATATTTGCCTATTACTTACTAACAACATTATTAGCAACTTTCTAACCTTAATTGTACATATTAAAATTGCAATTTCTTTGAATAAAAGTAGACATATGGACGCTAGACCTAAGTTTCTTTTTATTTTGAATAATCAATTCTCGACTCGAATTCCATAACGTCGGATTTGACCATCCGACCAAAACGACTTTTTAATGAAATCATAACAGGTGGTGCATTCTCTTTCTAAGAAGCTGACACTCATTTTTGTATCATTCTTCGTTACAGAGTTACAGAAATTCATATTGTCGTATTTGAAGATTTTTTCAAATGTTTCAGAAGCATTTGGCGACAATTTAACATCAGCCCTTATTCTCAAAATTTTTATCAAAACTTAACTGAAGTATGTTGACATAATCACTTATGTCTCGTTATTTTGCTATACTTTCGACTGGTGGTAAATGACATACGACTTTCTGTATCTAACAAAAAACATTTTTTTCTGCCGTAGTAGTACTTCCGACGTTGTGCCACATTTTTTTACTAACGAAACTAAGTCGTATAATAGGTTCAGACCTACTTGCCTATATTTTTATACGATTATTCAACATATTATCATATGTAAGTGAACATACAATTTAATGCCTTCAACATAATTGATACATCAAGCCCAAAAAAGTATAACTTCGGCCCTTATCGCCACTTATTTAATTCGTTTATTAAGTGCATTTAATCATTTAAGCCGCAATGAACCAGTATTTTTTTAACCTACATTTCTATAAATACTATGTTATGTCCTAGTCCACATATTTATGGTCATGTGATGTAGGAATGTAATTTAATAACGGATATAGAATAATGTATATAGAAACACTCTTAAAAAAAAGAATTATTCGCATTTATACAGGGTGTTTGGGATAACGATGTAGGAATTTCTGGAGGTGGTAAAGAAGACTAATTGGAAGAGTTTGAACCCTATTTACCTTAGTCCGATATGTGACAGTTTTTTTTTAAATAAAAAAAAATTGAACTCACATTTGCCTACTAACTACAAGAAACTTATTTTGTTTGGTGACGGCGTTAAACAATTAATCGACGATAACTTTTAAATTAATTGTTATTTTGTTGTACTTTTTTTTGTAATCAAAACCTAGAAAATCAAGCATGTTTTTGCACTAATAGGAAGACTCATATCCCGACTACTTATTTTTTCACAGGCCGATAAAGTTTAATTTACTGTTAGAAATCAGTAATGATGAACTAGAAAAATTATTAAAAAAAATGTTGTGTGTGGCAAGTGGGAGTTCATTTTTTTTTATTTAGTACTCAACTAATTGTTATGTTAATTATAAAAAAATCAATGCTATTTATTGCATATTTTGTTTTAAATTTTACTTTTTAAGTAAGTTTTTGGTATAAAACTAAACATTTTGAAAAACGTGATTTAAAAAAAACTGTCACATATTGGACTAAGGTAAATAGGGTTCAAACTCTTCCAATTAGTCTCCTTTACCACTTCCAGAAATTCCTACATCGTCATCCCAAACACCCCGTATACCACATTCCATAGCTTTGAAATCCTTTATAGCACCCGTTATCACAAAGTTGAATGATGGTTGAGAAAATTTTATTTCTCTTTGGCCCAATGTAATGGTTGAATGGTAGGCTATGCCTTAAGGCATTATTGTTCACCATTTATACCTTGATGCATTGTACAATACAGATTAAATCAATAAATAATATTATCATATTATTATTATAATATTATCATTTTTATCAGTCATTATTGAACCCTGTGACGCGTGCCGTAAAACTCAATACGCAGGGAATACAGCTGGAAGGTATAGTTTATAAATGCGATTAATCAGTATCAAGTACGTCAGTTGTAAAATTATTCAATATTAATGACATTATTTTCGTAAAACTGAATTGTATGTTTCTTTCGTATGTTTTAGTAAGTATTCTGGTATCTTACAATGTTAAGTACGAAGTAATGGAGAAGTTAACTTGTAATAAGCATTATTTGGGTAGAATGTGACATTCTAAAAACAATTAATGTAGTAAGCATTGTTTTCATCAACTTGCTGTCTATACGCGCCATTGCTTGCGCGCGTAGCGGGAGTAATAGAAAAGTGATATTCCCTAGGGAGTAATAGAAATGTCAGTACGTCATTTAATAATATTATGTCTTAAAACTTATTTTTTTGTCGGCAAGTGTGATGAAAAACATTGTATGCATCACGGTAGGTAAGCGGAATACTAACTCGAGACATAAAAGCCCTCCGCCTCACGGCGTCGGGCTTCGAACACTCTCGTTAGTACCTAATTCCGTACTTACCTCCCTTGATGCACAATGTACTATTACAAATTATTATTAGATAAATTACTATATTACAAGTACCTGACAAATCATGATCAGTATACGTTAAGTAGGCTTAACTTATGCTCCCGACAGAATTTATTGAGACGTAATTTAGCAAAAATGACATAACCAAAATTTTGTACTTAACATGTTACTTTGATAACATGGACATATTTTTTAAAGTGAATCCTTTTCCTAACATTGCGTCTCATTTTTAGTTCGTTTAGTTCCTTAAAAAATAATGATGTTACAACAATTTTAAAATAATATGGCAGTTTTTATTTTTTAACTAGCTTCTGCCCGCGACTTTGATGTGTTATACTGATGTCCATTCAATAGTTTTATTCATATTCATACATCGATTCTACAAACGTTCATGTTTTGTAATAGTAGTAGGTCTACCTATCTAAATTTATTGCGATCTTTATCATGTTTATTTTTGTAAACAAATACTAAATATTATGGGCATTTTTTATTTTAATCTTAAATAAATAAAAATAAATAAATAAATATCTTGGGACATCTTACACAAATCGACCTAGTCCCACGGTAAGCTCAATTAAGGCTTGTGATGTGGGTACCAGGCGACGATATATATAATAGATAGATACATATAGATACTTAAATACATAGACAGCCATGACCAAGGAACAAACATTTGTGATAAATAAATACACAAAGAATGCCCTCGCCGGGATTCGAACCCGGAACCTCCAGCTTCGTAGGCAGGGTCACTACCAACTAGGCTACGGAGGCTGACAAAATCTTGACTTTACCCTGTCTGTTTCTTAATTTATTTAATTTTATTATAACAGTTCTGAACTTAGGCCGATATACCCCACAAACTTTCTTATTAACTTTTTTTAAGGCATGAAATCGTATATCACTATAAAGTAAAGGCAAATCACAGTAAGAATTGCAGTCATACAGTCGGATCAGTACATACAAGCGTTTGAATTTTCCATTTCTTAATTATATACAAGCATAGAGTCGGATGTGACTAATTTTACATAAACCTTGCGTTTTTGAATAATAGATAAACGCGTAAATGTATCATAATAGTCTAGAGCTGAAGACATATAATTCGGGCTCATTATAAAAAAAACTGTTTGTCATTATCTTTTAAACTTAATGAAATATGTGCAAACAAAACTGTAAATTTTGTTTTCGCTCCCCTAAAAACTTGACTTTTTTCACATCCAACCTTATGGAACTCAAGGCGAGAATTGAAAAAAACGATTTCATGGGAAATGTGTGCTTATGGCTAAAATATTGACTTGTTTACAAAGCTGTTTACCGAATAAGAATTTTAAGCATGAATAGCTTTTATCTCACCATAATTATTTTCTTCTGCTGGTAGTGCAAATAATACAGGAATGAGAATCAAGGCTATTATGCACAACTTCATAGTTGTTCCACCTTCGTTCCTTTGATTCGTTCTTCGAAAAGTAACTACTAATCTTACATATCAGTTCAGCTACCAAGATTAATCCAAACTCAATAATTGCTTTGTTTTTTTTCCATTGCTGTATTAACAAAGGATTTGTAATCAAAACCAGCAGCAAATTCGTAATGGATGGCGAATATTTCGATTAAGGAAAACAACAACGTATTTTATTACGGTTACTAATAGCCATTACCTACCTAACCGATAACAAGACGTAGCTAAAAAAAGGAGGAAGTCTTATACGGATATTATGGGACTTTTACCTTTTTTTAATAGAAACATTCTTAGTTAATACCGATCGAAAATAATTTTGTGTTTTAAGTGTTCTTTGATGACGATAATATTTTTTTATAATGATTATTTTTTAATATTCTTTTTTTTTTCAAAACTATGTATACAATTTATATACGTACATTATTAAATCTAACTAACATAACCTATAAAGGTGCATTCAGACTAAACGAGCATTCGCTATTCTGTCCCCCACTCTACGAAATCAACGAATCACGTTTTATGTAACGATCGAATTTCGTAGAGTAGGGGGTTAGAATAGTGAATGCTCGTTTGGTCTGAATACACTTTAAGATTGGCCCTTGTGGTATTGCACTAGGGTGGGCGGAGGTTTCTGGCTTTCTTTACAAGTACAGAACCGGAACCTGGAATTCCCGGTTCTTGTCATACAAATTCAGAACCGGGACTCTTCCCTACATTGTATCAAGGATGCTGGCGGCATTTCCTCGCTGTATCGCAACACTGATGCGATGTGCGAGAAAGTCGCCAAGTAGTAAAAGTAGTTTGTTTACGTGTCAAGACAAAAACTTTGAAAAAGGTAAAAGTATTGAAGACATGAATTTGCGTGTCTTAGAAGCGTATTTTTAAGATTTCCGAAACGCAAAATTTCGTAGATGTTAGAATCATTTTTCATTGAGCCTTGAGTGATCTTGCCGAGGGACTAGGTCAATTTGTTTATGGCTATTCATACAATGAAACTACGAGGGGTGATTCAAAAGTAATGATAATCGGTATTAAATAATAGCTATATGAGTATTGTACCACTTTTATTATAAAATTTGGTCTTTTTTAAGGTTCCCCGCGTATTTTATTTTATCATATTTATTTATTTTGCTTTCTATTGGAAACAAAAACTTTTCAGTGTCGAAATATGGAGTTTTACCATGTCACTTAATTTTATCTCTAATGCTTGGATTTTGTAGAGCATTATTTTGAGAATCAATAATTAAAATTTGATAGACCATGTTTTGGTCTTCAATTTACAACAAATGATTGTTTGCTGTAATTACCCAAGTTTTTACAGCAGCCTCTGCAATTTGAGGTTCCTTACCAGCCCAAAGTCATCCAGAAGCTCCGGTACATAAAATATTTTTTTTCTCGATTTTTTTTCTTACAAATGAACTTAACTACCCTGAAACAATGTTTGTATGCTCATCTACAATAGTTATGCATATTTATAAAAATCTACGAATCCAGATTTTTGTACAAATCTCTGAAGATTGTGAACATTACCCAAAATGTACTTAAAAGTTTTTAGGATAACCAAATTGTTAAAAATATTACTGTACAAATGTGAAATACCTCGTGTGTTCATAAGTTTTGAGACGAATTTCAAACCTCAAATTTAAAATAAACGTGCTGGCAGCTTGTCGTGGCTGTTTCAGGATTTGAAATTGGAACGTTTTAATTAAGAATATATATCTTTTTTCTTTTTATTGTCATTGTTTGTCAAAATGGCGGCTAAGAAACAACTTCGGTGTACTGTAGTTTCGTTGTATGAGGCGGGAAAAAAACCAATGGAAATTTTTAACGAATTAAAAAATATTGGAGCTAGCCGCAATTTTGTATACTATACTATAAAGCGGTATAAGGAGACCCAAAAGATTGATGATCGTCCAAGAACTGGCCGCCCGCGTTCTGTTAGGACCCCTGCGAACATAAAGATTATCAAAGAACGAATTCGTCGAAATCCGTGCCGCACCCAGAAGAAAATGGCTCTACAGACGGGAATTTCACGTATATCGGTAAATAGAATACTTAAATATGATCTTAAATTAAAAGCGTATAGTAAGAGAAAAGTGCATTATCTAAATGATCGTCTACGGAAAATGCGACTCAAACGTTGTCGGACCCTACTTAGGCGACACGACCCTACAAAAATATTGTTCACGGATGAGAAGATATTTACTGTCGAAGAAAAATTTAACAGGCAGAATGATAAAATCTACGCCAAAAGCTCAAAGGAGATTCCGTCTAACGTGCGAAATGTCCAACGCACACATCATCCGGCTAGCGTCATGGTATGGTGGGGAGTTTCATATGAAGGCGTTACGAAATTACATTTCTGCCAACAGGGGGTCAAAGTTAAAGCACAAAATTATCAGAGTGACATTCTCAAGAACGTTGTAAAACCCCTATCTACCACTCTTTTCGCTGGAAAGGACTGGATTTTCCAACAAGATTCAGCACCATCGCATAAAGCGAAATCTACACAAAAGTGGCTAAACGAAAATTTGCCTGGGTTTATTAGTACTGAGGAATGGCCTTCTTCAAGCCCAGACTTAAATCCTTTAGATTACTCTTTGTGGACGGAATTAGAGCTAAGGGCATGCCGAAAGCCGCATCCAAACCTTCAGGCCCTGAAGCGAGCCTTAGTGAGAGAAGCGAAGCGTATTCCTATTGAAAAAGTACGTGAAGCTATTGATGAGTGGAAACCGCGTTTAAGAGCCTGTATAAAAAATAAGGGTGGACATTTCGAGTAAATTATATTTTTATTTTACTAAGACATTGTCTTTCATTAACCCTATAACTGTGTCATAAAAATAAATTATCTTATCTAATTATAATTCGAGTATTCATTTCGTCTCAAAACTTATGAACACACGAGGTACATATCTGGGTGGTTAAAAATATTAGGTTTACTAATAAAAATGCAGAGTGTGATTACGCAGATATAATAGGAAAACGTATTTAAGTAACTAATTTGGTGTTTACATGAGAGTTGCCATTGATCGACTGACATACAAAAAGTAAACAAACAGATTCATAGAACGGTTGCTACACAAATATAAATTTGACAAGGTTCTATCTACGGCCAGTATAGTGGCTCTTAGGAAAAGGTGTAATATGTCACATTAAACGTAATATCTTCATACACCCCCTTAATGTGCATATCCAAAATAAATAACAACACAGTAAAACATACAAAACAAAGTAGTATCAAAGAATAACAATAAGAAAATAAACAATTAGCTAACTATGCCTAAACCACGCATGCACGTGTAGTGCTTCTCTCTAGGCAAAGCCTTTGTTAATATATCGGCGAGCATTGATTCAGTCGGCAAGTACTTTAGCTCAATACTCTTATTATTCTTTAATACACTTCTTAAAAAATGGTACCTGATGTCGATGTGCTTACTCCGAGAATGGAACATTGGATCTCCGGCAAGGCAAATAGCCCCCTGATTATCTACATGTAAAGATAATGGTGCGAACTTACCTAACCCAATTTCAGTAAGCAGGCTGTTCAGGTATATGCCCTCCTTCATTGACGATGCCATGCTAATATACTCAGCTTGGCAGCTTGAAGTCGACACACATTTTTGCTTCTCTGACTTCCATGACACGCATCCACCTCCTAGCATAAAAACATAACCTGAGTAAGAGCGCCTATCTATCAAACATCCTCCCCAGTCCGCATCTGAGTATCCATGCAATGATTTACCTGTCTTCGTGTACAGAAGTCCATACGATTTCGTATGTTTTAAGTACCGTAATACACGCTTCGTGGCATTCCAACATTGTTCATTAGCACAATCCAAGAATTGACTCAATATAGCCACCGTATTCGTAATATCGGGTCTTGTTCCAATCGAGAGATACATTAACGAACCGATTATTTCGCGATATATCCATATCGCGAAATACTGTTCACTTTCACTGCACTTCACGATAGGTTTTTCCATCTTATATTTATACTCCATAGGTGTACATATGGGATTACATTTATCCATTTAAAACAATTAACAAATCCTCAATATATTTTTCTTGTGTCAATTTAATGCCTTTGTCACACCTGACAAACTCTATGCCTAACATATATTTCGCAATGCCATAATCTTTCAATTCAAACTTAGTGGCCAGTTCTTTTTTGAAACTTTCTATGCATTCACCTCTTTGCGATGCGATTAGAATATCGTCAACATAGACTAGTACAAAGAGTTTAGTTTGCGAATCTATATCCTTGAAATAAAGGCACGGCTCATTCAAAGAGACTTGCAACCCCATGCACTTGAGCTGCTCGTCCAGTCTGATGTTCCACTGTCGTCCAGCTTGTTTAAGCCCATACAGCGACCTCTTGAGTAGGCATACGTTGCCCCCGGACTTCAGGTCACACAACATCTTGCTGGCTCTTTCGTGTATAGCTGAACCTTGCTGCTCCGAACGCATGAGCTCTTGTAGGCATTCTTCTAAAAGATCTGGTACCTTCATATATATCTCTTCTTCTAGTAAACCATTTAAATATGCCGTATTAATGTCTAACTGATGAATTTCAAGATCGAGTTCCGTTGCGAGTGCAACTAACAATCTTACCGAGTCGAGTCTAGCAACCGGCGCAAATGTATTCTGGTAGTCAATACCGTACCGCTGGCTAAAACCTTTTGCTACTAACCTGGCTTTCTTCTTCTCAGTTTTGTCCACATTTAGCTTTGTCGTTAAAACATAACGGCAGCCTACAACATTTCGGCCCATAGGTTTGCTTACAATATCGAAAGTATCGTTTTTAATTAAACTTTTCACTTCCGAAAGTATCGCATCCTTCCATCCTTTTCTCTCATTACCCGATAAAGCCTGCTTTAAGGTAATTCCGGCTATTCCAGCGAAATCATCACAGTCTAAGTACTCCTCAGCCGACTCGACGTTTTCTTCCACGGGTGCTTGTGGCTCTATGTCTTCCACTGGAATTTGTGACTCCACGTCTTCTACGGGAACTTGCGGTTCTACGTCAACCATATTGTACTTTTTCCGTGGGCGTCCGACATGACCTCGCTCCAGTCGTGGTCTTCCTGGACCTCTCTTCATTTCCCTCCCCCCATCAACATTAACCTCATCTTGATGATGATCATGTTGAAATGGTTCCTCGGCAATATCAGGATCGTTTGTCAATTGACGGGATTCCACGGGAACTCCTTCTTGCCTCTCTGGTATGGGTTCAGGATCTACAAGATCATTGTCATGTTCGGAAATCGCTTCGACTGGACTCTCAGTACTATGTACCGGATGAAATTCTATTTCGACCTTTGAAGGTTCTTTTTGACTACTTACCGATTCACCCTTATCAATTTCGAAGGGGTCAATCTTCATGTTCATGTTACTCTTCACTTCATTCTTTGTTTCGTGAAATTTCACATCTCTTGACATAATAACTTGACGTTGTTTTGGTATCCATACTCTATAACCTTTTCGATCTCGAGGATAGCCTACAAAGATTCCTTCCAGGCTTCGCGGAGCAAACTTATCTTTTCCGGTTGACTTGTCCAAGACATGTACCTTAGACCCAAACTTGTGTAAGTAGTCTAATTTCACAGGTCGTTCAAACCATTTCTCAAAAGGTATTTCACCTTCAAGACTGCTGGTTGGACAACGGTTTCTTATGTGGCACGCTGTTGCAACAGCATCTGCCCAGAAACCCGGAGAAAGTCCTGACGAAATGAGCAGGCATCTCGCCATTTCCGTTAAGGTCCTGTTCTTCCGTTCAGCAACTGAGTTTTGCTGAGGTACTCCTGGAATTGTCAATCTTCTTGCTATTCCTTCTTCCTTCAAGAACTCGTCGAAGTTTCGATTACAGTACTCACCTCCGTTATCCGTATGAAGATACGTTATTTTTCTTCCAAATAGGTTCTCAGCATGATTTTTATATACCTTGAAGGTGGTGAAGACTTCACTTTTCTTGCTGAGAAAATACACTTCACACCATCTCGTATGATCGTCGATAAATGTTACAAAGTATTTAGCTCCATTTATTGACGTATGTTGCATGGGTCCCACGACATCTGAATGAATTATTCTCAACTTCTCATCGCATGGCCCACTCGATCTCGAAAAAGGTAACTTACTCATTTTTCCTTCCGCACAAACATCACAATCGTACAACTCACTTACATCTGCCATCTTTAGGTTCATGCCGGACTTATTTAAAAGTCGCACAAGATCCTTAGCATTTAAATGTCCTAAAATTTCATGCATCAACCTTACGTCAACCTTTCGCTCAGATTTCGCTGACACTCTATCACATTGTTCCTTAACGTAATATAAATTACCTTTACGATTCGCGACAATTTTAACGTTACCATAGCTATCTTGGACACTAGCTATGTGTTTGTCAAACGTAACGCTAAAGCCCTGATCAGTAATTTTGGCTACTGAAATTAGGTTACATCGCAAATCTGGGACAAATAGAGTATTTGGCAGTTGGACAATAGTTTTAGAACCATTATTACATGTAGGTAATCTTACTGTACCTTTACCTTGTACTTCTGTGCTCGAATTCGTCGCTAAATTAAGCTTACCGGAGAAGGGTATTAATGTAGTATCAAATTTGCCTGCGTCATTGCACAAATGTGACGTACACCCACTGTCGAAGATCCAATCTCCATTCTCATTGCAAACAGCATTAACATCTGAAACACAATTAAATGTTACAAAATTGGAATCGACATCTGTAAAATCACTTATGTTTGACACATACTTTACGGCACTACTACTGTTCTGTTCCTTTTTCTTTTGAGTACAATCCGAGGCTTTATGACCGTGTTGATGACATTTAAAACATTTGTATCTGAACTTCGAATCGATTTGCTCATCACATGCGCATTGCCGTGACACCGTGCCACTCTTGGGTTTAGAAGATCTCTTTCCTTTTACCAGAAGTGCCCTATCTACACTTTCTTTTCTATTTCTGGAATGTTCTTCTTCTAAAATTTTAATCTTCAGAGCCTCTGGTTTCGGTAACGAATCTCGTGATTCTATGGCACATCTGAAGTTGTCAAAACTGGGCGGCAAGCTATACAAAAGCATAATTGAAGCCAAATCATCATGCATTTCAATGTCCATGTCAGCTAGTTGGCTTTTCACATCGAAAAATCGCATGACATGTTCTCTGATGTCACCATCTTCCTCCAATTTACGAAGCAGTAGCTCTTTTAATAATGTAGCCTTTTTCGCAGGTCCCTTCGATGCATGTACGTCTTGCAGTTTTATCCATACATCTCGCGATGTCTTACAACCTCTCAAATGACGTAATTCGCTCGGGGTTATCGATAAAATGAGATCCGACTTAGCTTTTGAGTCTCCGATGTCCCATTTTGCTGCCTCGGCTGGTTCTGCTGGTTTCTTGATAGTTCCGTTCACGTATCCCCAGGCATCATTTTTTATTAAAACTGCTTTCACTTGGATCTTCCACGTCTCATAATTGCTCTCGTTGAGCTGATCAATTTTCACAGTGCTACTCATTTCTGCTGAAATTCTTTACCTTTTACGTTTTTACAAGAATCCTGCTTTGCATGGACGGTCCATAACCACTATTAGGTTTACTAATAAAAATGCAGAGTGTGATTACGCAGATATAACAGGAAGACGTATTTAAGTAACTAATTTGGTGTTTACATGAGAGTTGCCATTGATCGACTGACATACAAAAAGTAAACAAACAGATTCATAGAACGGTTGCTACACAAATATAAATTTGACAAGGTTCTATCTACGGCCAGTATAGTGGCTCTTAGGAAAAGGTGTAATATGTCACATTAAACGTAATATCTTCATAAAAAATGAACCCAGTTTTCATTTTCCGTAAAAATATTTCCAGGGCCATCTTCAGAATCGAAGCTATAAGTTATTAATAATGTACTCAAACTTACATTAATTTTACCGATGTTTTAAAGTACTCGACACTGTCGTCTATTATTAACTATCACATCAAAACAAATGAATGATGCTATTTTTTTATTTATTAATCTTAATTTTAAAGAGTGTTACTATGTTACCGTAGTTCACAAAATTTAATTATGCTATTGTAACATATCGTTTATCATTATTTTTGAATCGCCCCTCGTATTCTTGCAATATTTGTTGCTACTGTTCTTTTTTGTTTCATTAATAAGCGCGTGTAGATAGTTCCACGAGAGTTGAGGTCACGCACACATCAACATGTGATATAATTAGTAAACACACGGGGAATTTGATATTAGTATTATTTTTTGGTACTGACAGCAAACTCGATTGCAACTGCAAGATTGACCAAAAAGTTTGTTCAAGGGAGATGCTTCAATATTTTGACGCAAGTCATTCATTCATTCACAATTTTTTTGCAATCAATACTTCATTTGGATGTGTGTTCACCTCAACTCTGGTGAAATTACGTATACAATGGGTGAAGGTAAAATGTGAGTCTTTGAAATAAAATGTCCCACAATGTCTCTGACGCTGACTGCGCCAACAGAATTTGATGATTTTCTTGTTTAGGCTCTTCTATATGGTTAGCGAAACATTTTAGACCTGGCTATGATATGAAATATTTATTTCATAAAGTTGCACATCGGAAGTAATTTTACAGTAAGCATTCAATTAATTAGATACCTAGAAATTACACGCAGTAGGTAGTGAAATATCAAAAATGTAATCATACCTAGTTATATTAGGTATATCTCAAAAATTGGCTATGAGCTATATTTTGATAAAGGTACAAAAATAAATGCGTTGACAAGGAAAACATAACAATGCTATATACACAGTTTGCAAAGTATAGGTAAAGTTAAACAACATTGGTCTATGCGTACATTATGAATTTTATTAGCATTGAATGATAATTGTTAAATTGTTTACAAAATACTCGTAATTAGGGACATACCTATTTGAAATAATAGTAACAACATTAACAAATTCGGTAGGTGGTGTAAATCTACAAAAATACGATAGACTTGCATGTTTCTCAAAATGTTGATCCCAATTAAAAACAGATTTTAGTTCTAACTACGATGTAATATATCTAAAAAACTGCTTTACATTATGTTAAAATAATGCTAACGTTATATCAGACATAGCATCAAGAGTAGATATTTAAGAGTAGATATTTGTACCTATGAAAAAAAATATGAGTAGGGAATAATTAAAAATGATACAAAAAGAGACTTATTATACTGCCCGTACACACATGCCTACTTTTGTTGCTGGATAAACTCGTACTCGTTCGATGAATATAATGAGAAACATAATGCGAAATATTTCTATAAAATCTTCACTGAACGTTTAAGTTTATAAAATTATCATACAGTCAAGTGCAAAAATATACTTAATTGATAGCATCCCCTTATAAAATGTTACGACGTTGTTATTACACAGAATTAAACTGCAATGGGACATATATACACCTTATTTTGCCTTTGACTGTACAACTGTCTATCTATCTCAAACGTATTGATCTGCGCATTGCTGGTGGAAGGACCTCGTGCAGGGTCTGCCCGGATAGCTACCACCGTCTTACCCATTAACCTGCCGCTAAATAGCAGTGTTTGATCTGCTGTGTTTCGGTTTGGGGGTAAGATAGCCGGTATAATTACTTGCTTAGATAGAGGCAATCCATCTATATCCTCAGGGTAGGCAGCGCATGGGCAATTTTCTGATCACTGTGTCCTTGGGCCTCAGTTACTGCTTTCCATGAGGTAGGTTGAGAGCTCAGGTTGTCTACTTCGTCACATAAAAAAAAACGTATGTGTTGTCGGTGCAGCATTTCCACTTAACTAGGTTATTAATCTTCTAGGGCCTTTTCCTTGATTGCCCAATACGACACATTTACTTTCTCCTTTACCTGGTCTATATGTATGTCCATCTCGATCTTTCTCTCTTCCTCTTTCTTTGAACTTCCCTCCAATGATGGTGATGTCGTATTTGTCGTTTTGTATAAGATTCCCCAACATTTTCGGTTTTCTATTATTACTCAGTTGTTGGTAATAGGCTTTTTCTCTTTAAAAAAGTTAAGCAAGTTATTTTGTGTCTGTTTTAAACATAATTAAGTGATTATATCACAAAAAAATATTTACAAAAGTTGCGTGTCCCATAAAATTACGTACACTATTACAAAAACACTGTATCTTCACGTTCTCTATTACAATACTCTTTCCATTTTATCCTATGAGCTTTTGACATTAAAAAGAAAACATTAACTGTCATTACAGTAAACGCATAACAAAAACAAAAAATCATCATTTCCTTCATAGATAAGTCTGTTAGTTTAAAAATATTGATCATAACCGGCATGTACATTACCATACCAGTAAATACGAATGCAAATGTTGGCACTAAGAAATCTTTACATGTCCTCCGTTGGGTCGACTCTGGTCTTGGCTTGAATAAAGAAAATAACATTCTTGAATACATAATAATGTTGATCAACACTAAAACGATACAAACGATACTGCTAACATACTCAAGTTTTGTGAAGTATCCAATAGTAATCCATAGGCTAGGTAGTATCCAGCAAAAAGCAACAGATTTCAGGTAAATATACTGCTTGTGTGAAATATCTTCTGGGAACGCAGTCACGATTTCATAATAAAACATGCCAGTCACCACTATCAACCAATGGGTGAAAACCATGAAGATGTAGAATGCCACAGGAGCAAACACTTCTGCCTTTTTCTGGGCAAAAATCCCAACAAGAAATGCAGTGTTTGATAGAAGAAGATTCAAGAACGCGAAATGCTTGAATTGGCGCCAGGAGGGTAATGAGCCACCAAAAAATCAGTCCAAAAATCACACTCGCCGTTGAAATCGATGTTACAAAAATGACAATAAAAGACAGAAAAATTGGCTTTATAATATCGCTTACATCTTTACAAACAGCGTTGTTGGTGCAATTAATCCTTGACATCCCTTGTAAATCAGACCCCGAGGAGTCATAATCGTAATAACTCATTTTTCACTGACTGAAGTTTTTGAAACACATCGATCGTTATGTTTATTCAATGAATTGTTACACTGAAATGACAAACTACTTAGAATTAAGTATTGTTTTCCTTATTAGCTGGAAATGTCATTGAAAGCTGAATTTTATAATGCTAAAACCGATTTAAAATTATATGAGTATTAATTTTGTCCATAATACTGTTACTCAAGTACATACATATAAACAGGACGCATATATATATTTATGATTACTTAGTACATACTGAATTGAAATCTAATGCTTTGTCAGGTACCGAATGTTGTTTATATATCGCTCTTAGTATGAATAGGTACTGTAATTGACAATAATAAACAATATGGGAAAACCGTCTACGAACGACTCAACGTATTCGATCTAAACAATGGCAATACTCTACATATCAGTAGATAATAAATATTCTGATACTTTATTTAAACTACATTTATTTTGATTTAAACTCTTGAGATAATTAATATACAATTTTCTCATTTAGATTTAAAGTATTGATATAATAATTATGACAGGGAAATTGTTAAATTGATTCATATTTTTATTATGTTATTAAAAAATACCATTTAAGGATGTACCTATTAATTATTTGCAACGAGAGATTCACTGATATTGTTTACTGGAAATAAAATTGAATTGCAAATGATTATATTTCATTCAATGGCGATTACAATAAACAAAAATAGGTACCTAGTTGATCAAAATAAGAGATATTTTTTTATTCTATGTTGCATTACTACATAGTTCAATTATAATTGAGCATTATAGTTGCATAAAATTATATAAAAATAAATGTTGAAATCATCATTAAATATTATCTTATTTTTAGCAAGATTCTTATAAATTATTTAATCAGGTTTTATACAACGGGGCTGCTTTTCCTCTAATATTTTCCCTTATTGATTAGTTTATAACCTTTGTTGAAAAATGTTGGAATAGTGGTCGGCACGACAATCCCAACACCAGATAAGTTTAAAACGTTTTTCCTCCCCGTCCCGTAATAGTAGGCCTGCAGGACCAATTTTGAGCAATAGCTGGGATTTGTAGACCGAAGGTTTGGAGTGATCAAGTAAGTTATGTGTTTAGTTTTCTTAATCCCTCCTGAAGGGTTATAGTACGTGTGATCTGCCCACGTGGCTGCCCCGTTTGCGGCCCCACGGTCTGGGCAGCGGTATACCGTCGTCCAATCAGAAGCGTGCTGGTCAAACCATCTCCCTTTCTGAATTTGTCTGTTGTTGTCTTTTATTCCAGTCTTCCAGCCTCGTCCACCGGGCATTTCTAACACCCATGTATCCGTGGTCATGATCGCAGCATGTCCAAGTAACCCACCGATACCTCGGCCGGTAATCAGTATGTCCCCTTTCCGAACCGTATTGATGAATCGCCTTTTGTTGTCCGCCGTACTCCGCTTCGTTATTTTCCTCGCAAATAAAGACTCCTGTGTATCGGGCAGTATTCCAAATTTGTTCATAACGAGCCATTCCTCGTAATTAATCGGCTCTGTCTCGTTCATTGAGACGTATTGTCGGAACAAGTCTCTGAAGGCATTTTGTTCGTCTTTCAGAAATGATTGGAATGAATATTTTTCGGGATTGATTATTCCCGAGTC